>JAODAI010048454.1:0-12228 GCA_027575025.1 Scotoplanes globosa | reverse complement strand
AAACCGGCATCTGGATGAAATTGTTTATCTGTATTCCCCGTCATTCTCATTTGGCACATGATTGGTGTCTCCGAGGTCCGGATTAAGTATAGGCCTATACCGATAATGTATACCCTTATCATATTCATGATAAATACATCATCAACAGAAGGCTCTCTACTTCTAGCCTGCATTGAAGGGACATTTGCATGTATTCAGTGATACATGTGCACATTATAATTATATGGTTGAAAAAAGTTTCGGAATAGAAAATAAATAAATTGATTTGACAGTTGTAGATACACCTATGATATACTGGAGCAGTCATGTTGTCTGTTTCGCAGAATTGGATATAACCTTCTCAGGTGCTAACATAAAAAGTAAGGGGCCGCGAGAAACTAATGTAGCGGGCGCCATCGAACCGGCGCAGTATCTTAGCAGTTAAGAGGTTGACCTACCTGTGTCATGAGACTGTCTGCTCCTGTGCTCTCCTCATCTTTAAACTGTATATCAGAGTTAGTATTCATGACCAACAACGTGTCGAACCGTTCACTGCCCCGGACTATGCGGCCCTCGGCGGCACCGCTGGCACCCAACGTATGTTCCGAAACATCAGGGACCCGTTGTTTTAAGTTCAGTGGGGTGGTTACGCGAGGCCGGTGAGATGAGCCCTTGCTCGATTGGCCCGGGCTGCACGCCAAACCGGGCTGCCTTACATTGATGATAAATAGCAAAAACAAAATGGTGGCCGAACTGGCTGTATTCATTGTCCGGCAGAGCTTGACACCGCTGTTGAGAAACGTTAATAACGCCGCCTCGGAAGATGAGTGGTGGTGTATCCCCTTTGCTGCCAATCTGTCTTTTTCATCAGAAAACCACGTAGGTATAAATTATTACGTTAGGTATGTGAGTGCCTCGGAGTGGTGCTTTCGCATAATATCACTTTGAAGCAACATAGTTCCATCTTAGACACGGAGTTTGAGATGATTGAAGTTGAGTTTCCCAAGCTATTCACGGTAATCTTGATGAGAATATATGAAACTATATCATCCTTGAAATGTCGCTGGCTATCCTTGGAGAACTATTTTAGACTTTATTTTGCACATATCACGTGTAACTTGAGTAGTATATTACAAATACAATTATTTCATGTTACGAATAATGTTTAATGCCGATAGAAATTAATTCCCTGGAAACGTCGATATCTTAATCGAATAACAACGATACCACCAGATAAACTTACTCAAGACAGCCAATACACTTAATTAATCTTGACGGCTCCGGCAAATCCTCCCAGTCGATCGACCATATAACATGTTATAAATTACGACTTCGTAAAACTTCCGAATGTTAGTTTTATAATGATTATATCTTGGTTGATCACAAGCTCAAATGCGGAGCGAGCGCAAAAAGGCGATGTATAAAAATATAATGTTCTGCTGAATAAACGTGCCAGAATTCCATTAATGTTATGGAAGTATGAAAGCGTTTACCAGTTTACGGTGCCTCGTTTATAATTCCAAAAATAAATTATAAGCTAAAACTGTCCGTTGATATGTTTGGGTTGTTCACGTGTTGGTGGCTAGTTACGAAGTGAGTGCAATATACAATGTACACTAGGACTTTATCTCCCGTTGATAAACACATTAACGGTACAAAGTTCATTCCCATTCTTATTTCTTCGCCCCAAGCCAGAACTTACTGGATTGAAAAAGTTTGGTTTACGATAGACCGGTGCCATAAGCGCTTGTGAAAATAGTGCGCGATTTAACTGCATCCGATCAAACATTGTACACGTGAGCATTGAATGGAAGATGTGTACCCAATAAGCTGACAAAGCGCAAAGATTTACCTGGCCTGCTATTGGTCCGCAAACATTTGTCTAATCCCATCTCCGGGTTTGGAAACCCGTTCCTTGTTTATTTTCGGTTGGGATAAGGTCGAATTTGGTTTTCGACAATCAAAATTGGAAGGAAAACATTATTTTCGTGGTCTGCAAAAGTAAATTTGCTGAATTTCTAAACTTTGCTCTGTGCCTGATCAGCCAACCTTTTAACACTGAACAAACGTCCAAGCCGTGTATTTACAATTGATAGGATTGTTATTCTGTTGTTACCCACCAGGCACCCACCAATCGCTACATCGCATTTCCAATTTAATAACAAGGCACGATTCGACGAGGACTTTTTCAACTTCATTTTAAAATCAAACACGACATATTTGTTCTGTTTTGTCAGGCTTTATGCGATTAATTATAGGAATATTATTTCACCAAGGCAGTGACGTGTTTGCATATATACCAATCAAGAACAAATATGGGTCCACATTGAACTTTGGATAACCTCGCGTTTTAAAGTATGAAAAGTAATTGAAATTGCTAATTGTTATAACTCATCCCTATATAGTATAAGCTATATGCTTAAAGTAAACATACATTTTAATACGACTTAAAGCATGTTGAATAGGCACCGACAACGTGCTTTAGGGGTAATGCTAAAAAATAAACGAAAGCAACCATTTGAAAGTATAACATTGATGAAAGGTTTATAAATATGAAAAAGAGAGTATACAGTTTGATATTTATTATCTAAAAGTCACTAATAATTAAACTGAATTTGTTCTATAACAAGGCTGAGGTATTTTATTTTATTATTTTTAAGATATTAGCTCATCTGTGCATTGCGCAGGGCATGTTGTGTTGTTGTGTGATTATTCCATCTAACAGTACGTACCGTACACATGTTTTAGTATTCGCAGATGCCGGACTCTATTACCAGTGCTACATTATCCATAATAAATATAGGCCAATATACCACGACCAAGAAAGATAGAAGGGAAGTGGGAACGTATGCCTACATTATAACACTTGTGGACCTAATAAATGCGAAATGCCACACTGTAAAAACACATTGGTCAAATTTGACCAAGTCTTGGTCAACTATGCACCAAACCAAATTCGGTCAAATGTTGTGAGCAATTTCCCATTGCAATTTTGACTATATTTGGCTTGATATATAGTTAACTGCTACATGTATACACAATTGTCAAATTTCTCAAAAAAATGGTCAATTATGGTCAAATTTTCAATGGGAAATTACACACAAATTTTGACAAAAATTTGGTTCGGTGCATAGTTGACGAAGACTTGGTCAAATTTGACCAATGTATTTTTACAGTGCAACAATACATATTTATTACTGGCATTGTGGAAGCTGTCTTCTACCCTTTAGATTATAAACTACTCCCTCCCACATATCAACTTGTGTACGGGTGAGGTGATACACTCAGTGCAGGTAATTTCTTTTAAAATGGATTAGCCCTTTAAAAGTTGATTGCCTGCTAACTAACTTTCTGTATATATTTTCATATACATGTACAGTGTCGACTTTTTCGTGAAACTTTATGAAATATTAATAAAAAGTTTCAGTCCACTTCGCGATTTAATTTTGTTCCTATATAGCCATATTGCCCGCCGCGAATGGGAGCATATTTATATTTGGTAATATTAGGTATATATTTGAATAATTACTATTTTACAACTTTTGTATAACTAATGAAGCAACATTCTTTATATAAAAAGCTACACTTTGTATTATAGAAGCCACCTAAGATGATAAAAATGGTTTTAAGATGAAGAAATTAACTATAAGGTCAGTTCTTATTAATATAGATAACAATGAGTGTAATGTGTGTTTTATAATAATTGCGTTGTGTAGAAGTAGATAATGAATTAATCAAATCAATCAATCAATCAATCAATCAATGAACAATAAATTAAATAACCAATCAATACACCGATGAATCAATCAACCAATTGAAAATGTATTCACTCAATCATCAACAACCTCATCACCAAATCAATCAATCCGTTAGCGATTCAAGCCATCGATCAATCAATAAATAAGTCGACCAATCAACCAATAACCAGATGTATACTTCTGAATCAATCAATCAATATAAACCAACGAAGTCAATCAATCAATCACAACCGATACAGCTTTATATAGGGCTGGTCTGATCTATATTCCAAATATTGTCATCGTGCCATCTTATGTAATACACAACAAGTACAAAGATGTAAATTCTGACACATCCAATTAAACTCCCTAATCGCTGGAATAACTTCGCTTCATCTGTAATTATACCCCGCCCAAGGGGCATATTTACACCCAAACACGGCGATTGTACTACCTGCCCACGATGTAAAGACCCACCGTTCAGCATTTGACGCTATATTAAGTCCATTGTGCCTTGTGTTTCCAGTGGTTGTACTGAGTTAGTATCCAGACGTTCTCAAAGCCCTGTAACACAATGCTTCAAATGTATCTTGCTTCGGGGGCCCAAACTTGTTGAATGGTTTCGGTGGTGTCCAATCTGTCACAGATTTAGGAAATACATTCCGACCAATCAACTCAACTCAAACTTGACAATTGTGTCCGCAGCCGTCAAATTCGCATCATGGGAACTTCAAGTTGGGGAAATAGGATTAAAACGAGTCTTTAGAAGTTCTCAAGATTCTTGGGGCTATTTTCTTAAAAGGTACTTTAATTCATCTGGACAATGTCAATGCCTCCCGTGCCACATAGCGTGTATAATCAACATGCTCTTGCTCCTGGTAATATAAGATGGAACACTACACTACAGGGGAATTGTCAAGGTTTCTAGACTGGTATTGTAATGTAGTATATGTATACTGTACATTTATATAACGGTATATAAATAAGGTTAACGGAAACTTGTTACAACAATTGGGAAGTATATATATGTGGCATATACATTAATAAATTCATGACCACATCATTGTAATTAGCATTTAATAACTTAAAACCATTGGACAACATTACTGAATGTTACTTTGAATCATAAACATTAACAAGTGATATTGGTTGATTGTCATTTAAATTTTACCAGGAAATAGACAGTCGCGTTTCCAATTTTGAGCACCTTTCAAACATCATCATTTTATGATTTGGGTATCAAAATAAAGTCAAAACACCACAAAACACACGTCCATCATGAGTGACATAATACCCGATAGCTGCGTCGCCCCACATATTAGTTATTTAATAAACCCGGAGTTTGACATCCTGTTCTGGACTGAAGCTACATTAATGTGTTAATGGGTTCGATGTATAATGATTTTTCAATTTAAATAAATATATAACTCACTTAAAATTAATTAATTGGGTGATTCTGACAACTTACGTGAATTCAGAAGTTAGGAATAGTGGTATAACGGTAAACAAACATTCCCTGTCGACGATTACTAGTAATTATATTACAAAGGAGGGCAATTCTGTAGAATAATACTAGAGGCAGTCTAATATAAAATAGTCAAGAAACCAGGCAACTTCCAACAATCGTCGGTCATATCCTTTAATTCAAGATAAATGGTTGACCGCGTATATATGGTTGGCCGTGGTGGACATAAATGCTGATTTAATGTCCACATTAAATCGATTTAATGCAGATATTTAATCGAATTAATTTGGACATTAAATCGGCCAATCATAAGGATGGATTATACGTGGGGACACAAACTATTTAATGTCTACATTATATATTTTACGTGGGGACACAAACTATTTTGCTAAATTAATATCCACATTAAATCGAATTAATGTCTACATTAAATCGAATTAATGTCTACATTAATTCGATTTAATGTGGAGATTAATTCGATTTAATATCCACATTAAATCAGAAAACTATTTTTGTGTCCCCACGAAGAATCCATCCTTCTGATTGGTCGATTTAATGTCCACATTAATTCGATTTAATGTATACATTAAATCGATTTAATGTAGACATTAAATCAGCATTTTTGTCCACCACGGCCAACCATATCCGCCCATGTCACTCTGTCGAGTTAGCAACTCAACTCCTGCATTACGAATTTGCCACATATTAATGATTGTTGTCCTTGTGAAATGATATAGGCTATGCAGTAGACTTTTAGAACAATTGTTGTAATAGTGAAATTCATGGTTAAATTGAAAGAACAAGTCAAATATTGATGCCAACATATTATGATGATATTTATACATAAAATCGCTAATTCATAATCTTACAATTTAAATATAGGTAATATATAATAACGATAATCGGCCTGGTAGGCTTATTAAATCTTACGACGCTAAGCGACCACCTAATTGGGAAAAGCAAAGGATTTTAAATTACAACTTCATGTCGGTGGTCATCCAATTCATTTGAAGTCAAATTTGGATTTTTCTAATTTGAGAAAGTCGTTCGCATATGAAGTTCTTTAAACAAATCAGTATAGTGTGGAAAGTGTACGAAACATTACAAATATTTATAACAAATCGCCATTGAAGTAAAAGTAAATGGCGAAGTTGCGTTTTATTTATCGTTTTATTTGCATTTCCCACACCAATAAATTATAATTGAGATGATGTAAGATAAGAGTAATATAAAGAGTTAGTACGTTTTTTAGGAATGTAGTGTTTAAGTTTACAAATAACACCGTTGGCACGATCAATCTTATTGCTAACAAATTAAATGTATCCATTCCAATTTAAGCTAGGATCAATGATGGTGCGGTACCATGACATTTTACAGTCGATGTTGAAGTAACAAGTGTACCATCAATATTTAGCGTAATGCCAGTAGCATTACCTATTTTATTATCGAAAATTAACACATTGGTTTCTCGGATATTAAGTGATAGCTTATTTACATTAAGCCAATCTAAAATATGTGAAAATGTATTCTCTGCCTCTTTGATGCAGCACCTTGTAAATTATAATTTTGAAATAAAACAGTATGGATGGACGCTCGTATGGCAGTGTATACTTATATGACTTGTCGAGATGGCACAGTGGTTAATAGTGGTTAGAGGAACGGTTTCTGCATTATGAGATAACCGGATCGAGTACAAGCGCCTTGCGCCATGTCGTTTGGGGTTGTGGCCTTGAGCAAGGCACTTTATCTTACTTACTTCACTTCACCTCTGGGTATAATTGATAACCTACACGAGGTGGATCTATGTCAGTTTGATGCTACCAACTATATACCTACAATGATATATAATGATCACTAACCTCTATGGAAAATAGTGTCGAGAACATCTACTCAAAGTGGTGACATAATGTGATAAGTGTGTTTAACGCAAAAGTTTACCTCTACCGTAAACTATAACTATTGACACCGAAATTCCAATGGGTATCATCCCACAAGTAAATACGCTTTTGGTGCCGCTATGGTGATATTCTATGACCTCGCACGAGATTACAATTTTTGGTGAAAACAATTGCCATTTCGATAAATACCGCACCGTCCTGGAATAATTATTTCGAGGCTTTCCTAAATCGGCAATCGGATGTCCTGAAAACAGTGTCGCATCGTAAACTGGTAAAGTACACATAATTATACAAAATCATCTTACCGGTAACTCCTAAAACAATCGCCACTGGGTTTTATTTCGATGTTAATTTTGAACTCTTTGAAACAAATGACACGGTGATCTGGATATATAGTGACATGCCGTTATGAAAACGATAAATGGCTCACTGAATAGGCCGTTGTATTTGTATTCACCTGGTCAGATATTTGATGGTGGTGATTCTGTAACTGATTATGAGTGGCTTCTGGTGGCTCAAATACCGTCGCTGTTGAAAACGCCCGGAATCATAATCAGTTAATTAATAATACATGTACTAGGATAATTAAAGTCATAGGCTCAATTTACCCGAAAATATACTACCACGCAGTTATGTATCACGTGTATGAAAGTAATCATCTGTTATGCCAACCGTTATTTTTCAGTCATTCAGTGACATTTGATCAGTCCAGAATAAATTCGGTAGTGATGACGATATTTAAAAAAATACTTATCTTGCTTAAGCCTAATATCATACTTCAATTAGATGAACGAACACGGAATTATTGATGTTGCTATTCTGTCCTCAAGTAACCTCTGATGTTTTCAAAAATAGGGTACACCACACTCAATATGACCTACATTATTTGCCAAAATATTACTTCAATAATAATTTGTGTTATTATGTCATAGCCTACCATCTGGCGGCAGATACACAATGCACATTGCATCCCCACACGCACATGCCTACATGGTCGTTCATCGTTTCAGTAGAAGATGACCATTTTCGTTCTCAGAATTTGTAATCCAAATGTCAGTTTCGGAGTGCTCGGAGGTGGACCATTAGCCCAATCCTGGGTCATACCGAAGACTTTAAAAATGGTACATGTTGCCTTCTCCCTTGGGATGGGATTGGAGCGTATGGGATTGGAGCATGGTCAACAATCCAGTGATCCTCGACTAGGAAAAAATTCCGAGGACGGCGCTATTAAACTGGAAGGTTACAAATGAGCCGTTAAACACAACCAACAACCAACACTTATATGCAGCTGGTCTCCTGATTACACAATCAATTGAGAAAAGGGTATTTTCATTAGTAATCGTCCTGAGTCATGACAGCCAAGTAAATACCACCCATCCCGTCAAAATACACAGTGAGCTGTTAAACCGAACCAACCAACCAAATCACAACAGCAGTTATGCCTACAATCTAACACCTGTTCAATAGCCTACATCGAAGCAGTTTTACACTGGTGTGGGAGCTGTTTTACATCATAGTTTTTCACCATTTCGAAGTATAGTATGTGAATTGATTTTTTCAACATTTCGAAGCCTGTTCAATTATCCACAAGTAGGCGTAAAATACTGTTTCCATTATCAAGATTGTACAACAAGGTAGGCATATATATTGATATTATTAAGGTTTACATTGATTTTAAAATGAACTAAGAAATAAATGTTTCAGTTATTTCGAATTGTAGCATACGAAAATCAAACAGGACCAATAATCAGAACTGTGCCTGGTATAAGCCTCTATAATGTTTTATATCATTAATGTCTTTCTGTGAAACATGGTACCTGTTTTCATTCCAGGTATGTTACTAACAATACTCTTCATATCGTCATGGTTATTACACTTAAATTATAATGTAGACTAATACAATATCAATGATGCGGTTCAGTGTGTAGGCCTACTATGCTACCATGAAGTCGTGCGATTGTCATCGAAAGTAAGATAAATCAGATTCTGCAATTTGTATAACACTCATGTAGAAATGTTGTTCTAATCAGGAATAATTCAGGATTTGGTCGGGATTGGACATTCCATGCACGAAGAAGAGTATCAACAGTAGCCATACAACACGTAATAAAGTTGACATCAGTTGACGTGGAAATAATTATGGAAAACCGTTTTACTTTTTATTCGGAAATTATATATATATAAATTAATTACTGATAACACAAATTTATTTACTGATATCGTTACTTAAATTAGTGATATCACTAATTCATTTCTGGATATCAACAACTAATTGTTGATATCAACAATGAATTAGTGATATCGACAAATATTTAGTGATATCTCTAATTCAATTTTTGATATCACTAATTTTATTATTGATATCAATAATTAAATGTTGATATCCACAAATAATTACCGATATCACAATTTAATTAGTGATATCCATAATTCAATTCTTCATATCAACAATTCAATTAGTGATATATATTTTTTAAAGATATATCTCTAATTGATTTTTTTATATACATAATTCAATTATTGATATCAACAAATAATAACCGATATCACTAATTAATTATTGATACCAAGAATTGAATTATGGATACCTTTAAATTAAATAGTGATATCGGTAATTATTTGTTGATATCACTAATTCAATTAGTGATATCCGACCGATACCCGACCGATTAGTCGCGAACTGTGGCCCATAGTCAAAACGGCCAAACGACAACTACTGTCGCCCACCTACATATCATCGTCGCTGATCAACTATGGTTTTCGCTTGGGTATCTTGAAGGCTTTGGATGCAATGTTAGACGCCCACCCACAGGCACCCCTGATGGGGATGAGGGATACAATAATAATGGCTTTGTGTTTTTGGAACTTCGAGTGGTTCCTGTTATGACGAATCACGAACATATCGACGCTGAGCTGGATTATTTGGGAAGATCTTTGGCAGGACATTTTGAGAAGATATGTCCCTACTGTAGATATGCATTTTCGTTGCATCTGTTAACATGTTTCATATGTATTGCTTCATTTATACTACCTACAAATTACTGGGTAGTTTGCTCTTGACAAGTCAATCAATCAAGTAATGTAAATAATAATAATAATAATAATATATATATTTTTTTCCATCCATATTTTATTGATTTCAAATCTTTATAATATATGCAATATTCAAAATTGTATCCATGGTAATGCAACACCAATACAACTGTATCATTTTTTCATCATGACAAATTGATAGGCACATCAAGCAATAAATTAAGTTGTACATAGCTCACATAGTTCACGATATGTGTATACAGATTTACTTATTAAATTGTCAGAAATACATTTTTCAATAGACGTAGCATAATTAAATTTATGTTCAAAGTTAACTAAGTTTGGAGACCTCGTCTCCAATCTACATTGATAAACATAAAATTTAATAATAATAATAAGTTCGACTTATAAAGGGCTCTACACTGTATAAAAGCTCAAAGCGAATGACATGTAGGCCTGCATAGCGCCTTATGGTCAAAGAAAAACAAACTGCAGTGGCGCTGATCTTGATACAAAGTTGAAATACAAATTAACTAATATACATCCTACTTTATATACCCAATGATTGAAATAAACCCATATTGTCTATTGTATCCACAGTTCATGATGTCCCTAAACGTCTGTTTAAGACAATATGCAGATGACCTGGCACCGGATGCGTATCTCAAGCAAAAAGCAGGTAGAGTTATTCAACAGATTTCAGATCATCTCCACAGCAAGCTAGATTCGCGTTACTCCATTGATCGCATTCGACCTATTGGAAGCTACGCCAAGAAGACATCCCTTCATTCAACGATGGACGTGGATATAGTAGTTTATTTCAACGACGAGGAGCCACCATTTACTGGACCGATCAAAGCTCTGCACAAGGTGGCGAGGCGCTACCTTGACATAAACTGTAGGACATCTCCTTATGGCATCAAGTTCGTAATTGATGATCTGGATGTGGATCTACTGCCAGCTTGTAACTTCACCAATTATGGTGACTCAAGAGGACGTGATCAAACAGAGCGCCAAGTTTTCGGTGCTTTTCAATATTTGAGGATGAACCCAGACAAGAAGAGATACATAAGTACATCTCTTTCCGAAGCTGCGGTTGCATTCGAACGTGAACACAGTGCATATTCCCACTCTTTGTCTCGACTCGCAAAGCATTGGAGTACAACAGTTGATGTTCCGGGTTTTTATTGTGGCCGTTCGAGTATCATGGAATATTTGGGTGCCAAGGCCGCGGAACGGGAGAAGAGACAAGGCAGTGAAGATATGGTGAGTGGCTTTCGACGTTTCTTGAACATGATTTGCCAATCAGATGAGATCAACATCTACTGGAAGTACTTCTACAGAAAGAAGGATATTCCATCATCCGTAATGCGGCAGCGCCCCTTGTTGCTTGACCCCACAAATCCTTGGAACAATATGCTCACCGAGCCGAACGCCTCCAATTTGAGAAAGATGAGTCATTATGCACGTAACACATTGTCGCGATTAAAGCAATTCGAACATCATCGCGGTGGATCCAACATTGACACCCTGTTTGATCCTCAGCCGACTGAGATCTTCGAATATTTTTCTTCTTTCTTAATCGACATACAAGACAGTTGTCCGCAACAGAGCCAAATATATGGACTAATATGACGTAATATGTGACCTCTTGTTGGATTTGGTTGATGAAATGATGGTGGCATCAGAGCTGAAAAGAAGGCGACGGGGGAAAAGACAGCAAAGGGAAAGGGACATAGCGGCAGAAGATTTGCAAAAAATTGAACAATTTATCTCCCACGGTGAATGGTTCTCATCTAACAAGAGTCATGAAAGTTATGATGTGACTCTTGAGATTCCCATCGGTCATGACACCAATACGAAGATCGTTGTTAGTATGGACTTGGATTAAATTACTGTGATAATAACGATTCGAATAATTAGATCGTAAATTATAATTGAAAAGTAGCGCAAAGGCGAATGTTGTTATGATCACGTAGTTCCCGAATTACACTTGACGGCTTTGAAGAATTTTGTATCCCTTATATATATATATATATATATATATAGATAGATAGAGAGAGAGAGAGAGAGAGAGAGAGAGAGAGAGAGAGAGAGAGAGAGAGGGGGGGGGGGG
>JAODAI010048343.1:0-12233 GCA_027575025.1 Scotoplanes globosa | reverse complement strand
AGCTAAGAACGGATTCCAAGCTTGAACAGCATATTCCAGACGTGCTCTCAGCCTCAGTGACGAGGATGCGACTAAATGCCAGTGTGTTGAATAAGAATAAGATATAGTGTTTTTAGGATCTGAATGAAAACCGGTCATACTTTAAAAAGAGTGCACCCAGTGCGTATGGCAGGCCGTTTTTAAACCACTGCAATTTTTTATTTTTTTATTTTTTATTTTATTTTTATTCATACCCAGGGACCCTGTCACTGGTAAACCAGTGTTCTTCCCAGTGTGCAAAATACACATACAAATATTGAATATAACACAAGACATTTAAATTGCGGTAGAAATAAAAATATATATAAAAATACAAATATATATAAATATGGTAAGTTAAAGGTTAAAATCACAATTTCCCAAATACAAGATATTTCTTCATTGCACGTTTGAGGTTATGTTAAACGAATTTGGGTTATACAACTGCGAAGACCGGGGTTGTAGCATATTCCATTGATTGACTGCATTGTATTCCACTGCAGTCGAATCTACTTCCACTGCAGTTTAATGGAATGAAACTGCAGTTGAATGCAATTACACTGCAGTGGAATACAATTCAACTGAAGTGGAATGTAATTATACTGCAGTCGAATTCAATTATACTGCAGTGGAATAGGTCTCTAATTGTGATCTGTTCGAATTGAATTGAATTCGACTGCAGTCGAATTGGATTCCACTGCAATCGAATTGATTTCGACTGCAGTGGAATACATTCGACTGCAGTGGAATGCAATTCAACTGCAGTCGAATTGTATTCCACTGCAGTGGAATTATGAGGTAAATGATAAAACGGCCTGCCATGCATAAGTGCGCCCTAGTGCACCTTCCAAAAATAGGGTTTTCTTCTTAGTCATAACTTACCCGGGGGGGGGGGCACTGCATTCCCCCTCGACATTTTTTACTCCTGAATCGCAACCGATTCGGCTATATATTTTTTTGTATACGACTTTTTTCTCTCATGTCATGCGCACATTTTGGCACTATCCCCGTTCGTGTGGGTCCCCTCGTGTTGATGTCACATGAATTTTAAAAAGGTATGTTTTAAAAATGTCCAATTATTGCATATGTTTGTACACTTAAGCATTGTGAACATAGATTGTATGTGTGATAATACTGTTGTTTGTAAATATATTGTCATGTAATTAATTTTGCGTGTATAAACGTATTGCCAAGTACACCCCATTTCATCTCCAACAATAACATACCTTAAAAAATAAAACAATGTAATACATAAGACATAAAAACAATATAATACATCGAAAATACTGGTAATCATAATATACAATGAAATACATAGGAAATTACTAAAATGTCATGATAAAACGCTTTTTCGCATATGCTTGTCTCCAAATACATTGATAACATAGGTATTGCCTTCCATGAATCTTCCTATTAGCTTACAAGGAAGTTATATTATATTTCAAGTCAAATTTTAGGTGATTTCGATTTTTGAGGGGAAATGTGAAATTTATAATATCTGACCGGTTCCCTTGGTGGGTAGAGCTACGGACACGTGGCAGTAAGGTCACGAATTATATCCTGTAGTGATGTTGATATATGTCGGGTGGATTGCTAAAACTGACGGGATAGCTCAGTTGATAGAGAGTGATCGGAAGCTCGGGAGTTCGAATACGGAGTGATGACATCTATTTTCCAGTGGCTCTAACTGGTTTATCAAAGGCTTAGGGTGGCTCATATAACCTCTGCATTGAAAATGGCCAGGAAACCTAATCAATCCACCTCCACAATTACTCAACTCTTACCAGTGGCTCCCAGTAGCCGTCTGTGTACGACAGTGGGCATGACAGTGGCCACACCCAGGACAACTATGTCGGGTTTGTGGGCGAAACCTGGTGAGGGTAGCGTCCATCGGATGGACACTTACAATGGCGGTGCCGGGGCAGGACCAACTGTCTTGTTATTTTAGTATTGCCATCCTTTCGTAAAGAGTAGGGAGTTCTCCCGCATGGTCATTCCTTTTATTTGTTTGTATCGTTAAAATCTTGAATTGGACTTGAAAATAATTAACATATCTGGCACTAGTAAAGCCTCAATGTTGATGTGCCATTAAGAAAGTATATCTCTCTTAGCAATTTATTCAGTATTTCGCCAGAAAAACTTGGCTCACAGATGTCTTTTCCTAAAATCGCATGATCTCTGATTACATTATTACGTACAATTTTTCAATATCGGTTAAGCTGATTGGACAGACTTGTTATTGCAAGGTCACATGTTCGATCCTGGAGTTAGGATGACTATAATCCTGTATCTATGAAACTGGTACGTAAAATACTCATCATCATGTAACGTCATGGCTGTACGCGCCACACATTTTAAAGGAGCAACTGGACCGATTACATCAGTGGATCGAGCGTTGGACCTGTGATCGCAAGGTCAGGAGTTTGAATACAGAGTGATGATGTTGATATTCCAGTGACTAAATCAAAGGCTTTGGATGCCTCAGATAACCTCGTTGCTGCAACAGGGCTGTGAATCCATCATATTTAATCCATCATTTTTTTCAAAAGGCCTCATTAAATTTATCGGTGCACTGATTTATTCTTATAAACCTGCTTGCAACTTGCGCTCTTGTAGTAATATGATCAAATAATACAACCACTTTCCAACATCAATTGCTATGACACTAAATGTTTTTATTTGCAGCTGCTACACTTTGGAATCACAATTACCAGATAGTGTAAAATCATGTGATGCGTTGATCCGTTTTAAGAAGTCTCTTTAAGACTCGTCTTTTCACACTTCATTATGATTAATACATTATTAATTTTCATGAACATTGATTATGTTTGGGTCATGTGGTACATATGTACATTATAAACATATATAAAAAGATATACATTTCGATGTGAAGCACTTTAAGATGAGGAATGTGGTCCTATGCAGGAAAAGCGCTATATAAATCATTATTATTATTATTTATACAACACCCAAGATTATTATGGACAGTTGATTGGACAATTGTGTGTCACAAGATATCAACTAGAAACCCACTAACCCACAATCTACTGTTGCCTTGCCGTGAGTATAATACATGCTATTCAACAGCTGTGTGATGTCATGTTTAGTCTGCCTTAATATGAATCCTCCGTTATACAAGCGGTTCGACCTATATTTTTCAATTATTCAAGAAGGAATGTTGTATTCGTCTCGTTGAATAGAACATTAAATCTTTCAACTTAAGACAGACCATTCATTGTTTGAATAATGTTACGCACTTGTCAATTTTAATCCAGTTTGAATACCGAGTTTGAATACCGAGTCATGATGATTACATTCCAGTGGTTCTAAGTGATGTATTAAAGGCTTTGAGTGGTTTATATAACCTATATGCATTGAAAGGAAAACTTAGTCAATGAATCGTCTAGGAAAATTCAGTGGATGGCACTATCAAACTGCATAATTACAAATGAGCTGTTGACATTTAATCAATAAATCAATCCATTTAATTCGAGTTGATTCACTATGAAATATTTATTTATTTTGTTACCTTCGACTAGTAAATTAAAGAGGATGGCGCAATTAAACCGTTACAGATGAGCCGTTAAAATTAATCATCCATGAATTTTATTAAAATTATACAATATCCTTGGTCAATCAAGTTAGATTAGCTCCACCCCTTTTCAATCACCAGCAAAATATAAATCTGTCATATATTATTTCTTCCGTTGTTCATCTTTTGAAGCTTAAGCGACTTAGACAAGTCCAAGCAACCAGAGACGTAGCTGCGCTCATCGCATCTTAATAATGAATCAACTGTGTGCACAGGGTCTGAAAGTGACCTTTGACCTAGGTCAGGTTGGGTCAAAGCTGTTTGGTCAATGAATAATTAGCATTCCAGTTGAGTGTTTCGTGGATTTGACCTAGGTCAGGTTGGGTCAATGTTGCTGGACCAATGACTAATTAGCATTCCAGTCCTGCGTTACAGCGGTGTTCAGTCGTTGGTGTTTGACGAATATTGTTGACAAAGTCACCTTCGACCTATAGGTCAGCTTGGGTCAAATATTATTGACAGATCGGCTGAGATTCCGTCCGTTCCAAATGAGTTGATGGAGCACATGCCGAAAACTGTCTTGTGGCAATATCGGTACATATACAAGTTATATTATATGTAGCTTTTTGAAACATGATTTATGAAGCCTTGTGTAGCGATTGACGGTCAATTCATGTAAATATAATGCAATCCGCGGCCATGCGAGATTGGTTTTACATGACCGCTATTTATTGTGTGTCAAGTCTAATTCTTTGTGGACAACAAGGGTTACAACGAAACATGGTGACTCGTGAATTAATTCTGAGTTATGACCTTTTGTAGTAGCCTACCCAGTGACACCATGTGACTGACATTGGTTACTCTAAACAAGGACCGTCAGTGACCAAATGACCACAGTTGATGTCACATGCTTTCAAGTGCAGAGCGTTGAACTAGTGATCGTAAGGTCATGAGTTATAATAAGGAGTGATGATAAGTGTATTCCAGTTGCTCTAACTGGCATACCCAAAGGTGTTGGGTGGCTCATATATAATCTACGCGTTGAAAAGGGCCAAAACCTATTTATTCGTTCATTTCATTGGAAGGAGTATATTTCAATTTGAGATGGCTGACTCAGAAACAGGACAGTAGCTTATAGAGCTATATGGTGACACGTTGGCGTGCAATGGCAGAATAATGAAAGTCACAGTAAAGTAATTTATATGCGAGTTATCTTCTGCAGCTAGGTAATTGTTAATAAGTCTTTCCCACAAATTGCCTCTATGGAAGCTATACAAAACAGTACTGTTTACAGGATATATACTATGCACCATGGCAAATCAGGTATTATGTCGATCCTTGGACATCGACCCTTGGACATGTACAGGTATCATTGTCAAAAGGAAGAGGGGTCCGACTCCCTGTGCATTAAAGGATAGAGCGTGCAACCGACGGGAGACCCCCC
Organism: Scotoplanes globosa; assembly: GCA_027575025.1. Classification (NCBI taxonomy): domain Eukaryota; kingdom Metazoa; phylum Echinodermata; class Holothuroidea; order Elasipodida; family Elpidiidae; genus Scotoplanes; species Scotoplanes globosa. The sequence continues at coordinate 7,239 of JAODAI010048343.1, read as the reverse complement.
ACCATTTGCGTCATTTTGATACCAAAATCAAGAAAATATTAAATTTATAAATTACCTAGATTTGGGGGTGAAGTTGGTCATACTCCATTGCACATGTGATATACTTTGGCGGAAAATCTCGCCTATCTCGAAATGAAGAATGCCGACACAATAGCTGATCTGCCGTGGTGCACCACATATTTCCAGTGCAAGTACCCCGGACATCCGTAGCCACAACCATGGCTCTAACACTAACACACCCATATGGATTAGTGATTTTTTTTTTCTGGAGTGGGGATATTATCCGAGTCGTAATTGCCTGGTTGGTAGTTGTCCGGGGGATATTTCCCTGACACAGTTTTTTCATACCTCTTACTGTATCCATGACGATGTATTGCATGCGGTGGGCACTGTAAATTGTCTTCTGCATATATATAGTGGATGTACCAGATTCCGATCAGGACCAGATTCCGATCACTACGTATATTTTGACAAATAATAAAGATTTTTCCAATATTGAAAGCCATACTATTCAACAAATCTTGTATTACAAGATGATCACTGAAAATCTACTTTTTTCAGGAAATATTTTCATTTATTGAAGAATTTTGTCAAATCTTCATTTTGTCAGTTGTGATCCTTATTTGAAAATATGAATCAATACACTAACTTTTATAAAGAAAATTCCACCTTATTTTCTTTTCGAAATTATTAAACTGGCACAAACTTCGAAAGTAAACAGTGTTCTTAAATGATGCATGATGGGAAATCTTTATACGATCTTCGAAATGATGCAAATACTGCAAGTGATTCTACAGTGATCGGATTCTGGGACACTTTGAACATTTTGGTCTTTTGTAGGCACCATTTTGAAAGTAAAATTAGGCGACTTCATCTGAATTTTGGTTGTTCGAGACATTTGTAGGCTGAAAGAGGAAGATTTAAAGAGTAATTATTGGTAAACATGTACATCTTTATACCTTTTTATTTTATTTAAATTTTTGAAAACTGTCCTTACGTGATCGGAATCTGGTACCACCATGCTATACTGTATGCATGGCATCAATTTATCTTGTTGTTTTCTTGGCGCGACTAGAACAGCGCCCTCACTTTGAGTCTGCACCAACGTCTCACAGATCACTCACTCAATACCACCACGACCACTGAGTTACAAACCAAAGAAAATAATACTTTTTTAATTTTATTCAATTATAACGATGATCTGAAATCCAAAAACAGGAAACCCAGAAATGTTCTCCTTCGTTCACATTTCATCACCCGTCTGAACAACAAAGACGACCGGTGTATGATGTGTCTCGTCGGAGAGAGCGTCCCACCTTATGCCACCTTAGCCCTAACAGCACAGGACCTTGATCTTCAGAATGACAAGTGTCCGAAGCTATCGGTGATGACGGTACTCGGCAGGCGGTCATAGGCGGTCAGTCTCCGGGAAAGGAAAACAGCACAGCCCTGTATTAATCCCAGACAGCTCACAAGGAGAGTATATGAGTCATGATTTGACTAGTCCTATATAACATAGAGACAACCGATTGATCATAATACAACATTGATAAATGATCAGACTTTAACAAAATTGTAACTATTTTATTTATTTACAACAAAAAATAGGGAAAATATTTTTCATTCCAAATCGATGGGAGTAAAAGTGATATTTTTAAAATGCTATTCGACTTTTAAATCATTCGGTGGATTGATTAATTGGGCTTCCTTCCCCCTTCCAACGCCCGCAGAGAGAACATAATATTTTGTCAATTCCAAATTGTTGTGGTAAAAAGTTATGGTTTTAAATCCTGAATTAAGTTTGTTTCTGATGGACTGATGATCGTATTGAACCATTATAACAGTCACCGCGGTTAAATATTCCATCTTGGAATTATAATATATAGTCAAAATTGTACAAATATGTGATGAAAAATGATGTCTATCAAGATAATTTCATTTTCAAGCGTATAACCATAACTTACCTGAGCTATTTTTATATATGTGTGTCTGGGGGACTACCGTCACCCCACCCCCTAAAGACCCCCCACGTGGACTCTCAGAATGACTTAAAACTTGCCATGACTATAGAAATATATGTTATGAACGTCGTGGAGAAAGTTGTTTGTAACTATGTCTGTACTGTAATTGTTACCTAATTAAAAAGATAATTAGGAAATTTTATATTTATTCCAGAAACCCTATAAAAGTTATCTCAAATTTAACTTGAAATTTAAGGTATTATCACTACAATGTAATATAACAACAAGACACCCATAAGTCAATAGGCCTACTTATGCTAGGAATGCATTTGGGGACTTGTGTGTGCACATAAATATAATTATGTTATATTTTAGAAATTTCTTATGTATTGCATTTTTTATTGATTAATGTTTAAAATAGATTGGCGTGGGGGTAATTTGGTGTTAAATTTTGATACTCCTATTTTATCATTCTACTTTTGTACATGGAGTGTTTACGCTTGACAATTACAAGCCCAACAAGTTTTAGGGCATTTCCTTTCATGGTAGTTATCAAAGTTTGTTTAAAATTTACGCAGTGTTATAATAAATGTTCTAACAATATATTTGTTTGTAGCCTACTTTTGTGAAAAATCAACAAATGAAATTAATGAACATTTTCTGTAGAATACTGAACTGGACTCATACCTTGAGTATAGCGTTCAGGATATACTATGGTATCAGATGTGATAATGTCATATACCTTTTCAATTTATTCAATTGTATCTTCTTTTTCACTCTTTCTTTCTTCCACTCTTCCTTTCGTCCTCTATTCCCTTTCATCCTTTCATCCTTCTACCTAGCCTTTCTCTTCCTATTTTTTCTTCTTCCTAGCTAGCTAGGTTAGCCCGATTAAATGTGTCATTTAGCCCTGTTAAAACTCATCCGGGGGTATTCTGTGCACCTGACCAGTATACCGGCCCCTCCTGCAAGAAATGTCCGATATGACGCCCAAGTTTCTTATCCTGTCTGAGACTTTAATATAAGATTACAAGATGTTATATCTTTTAAACCGATGTTAGGTAATGTGTGAAAATGAGCAGATGACAGCAGTTGGGAAAGTCACAGAAGGATTTATATTTTACTAAAAGTTAACTTGGTGCAATCGTAAGGAATATTGAGGGGAATTATGCCCCACCGGTAGTAGTTATATAATTACGATATTACATAATAAAAATAGTTCATGTGATATACTGAACGTGTCATCATACCGTTCTCCCTCTCTCCCTCCTCATGAATCCCTAAAGAGGGGTGAGGACGAAAATACTAACTGACAGCCGCATCATTGCCAACGGCTCTCCAACTCCCTCTTTCCGTAGCCATGACCATCCAACCACCATAACCACCACCCCTCCTAAAATCCCTTTCAACCAGTGCCAACAGTATTAATTTAGTTCCAAACTTTGTATACAAAACAACAAACAAAAAAAACTTCCGACATGGTCAGTAATCATAGATTACCGTGTGAGCAGATATCTGATAAATCACAGACTCGATGGGTTGTAGGTCCTATTGGTGACTTGCCAGGCCTCCTTCCGAAATATTTGTCCGATGTTTGCACATATTCCCAACCTGGGTGACGGAGCCTGGTTAGAATGTCTTGCTCAAGAACACATGTCGACATAACTAGCAACGGAGCTGGGAGTTGGCCCGGGACCTCGCGGTTCCGAACCTCAAGCCCTATCCATTGGGCTATCACGCGCGACAGTCCTATTATACATGTACACGGTAAATGTCATTTATACAGCTCTTCTTCCTACAGGTGATAAAGCGCTTTACATTTCCCCAGTCATTGATGAACTCGCCGAACCAACATGGTAGGTCAATGACCATTATATAACTATATATTGTTTACACAATATTGTCACTGAATATATAGTATGATCCCTCTTAATTGCTATTACATGGTTTGGAACATGGTCAGTAATCCAGTGATCCGTCGTTTTTGGAACCACTTCTTGACTTATTTGACTGTAAATTATCATTCACACGGTTGTAATTAAGCTGGCGGTAGTAATTGAGTTTAGCTGGGCTAAAACTGATGATCTCTTTTAGTTGTCCAGACGATTGGTAGGCCTATTGTTCAGGTCCTGTTTTATAACTGACCTTTCCTTTTGTGTATACTACTTGCTGAAATTAAGTTTTGGAATACAAAGGCTTGCGTGCGTGGCTCTATATAACCTTATGGTTAAAAAGAAGTTTGGACAGATACTGAGTTTATTTAATTACTCTGTCTATTCAATCTGTCTATTCTGTCTACACTGTACATGTTTCTATTTTTAATTAATGGCAGTATATTAGTGTGTGTATGAATCAGAATGTGTAATCAATATAATCCTACTGCTACTATTTTGTAACTACAGGCCTACACATGTATTATAATAGCCGATCACTATATATTGCAGATTGAGGAGTGGTATAATTTTGCAGTGTATCAATTAACTGTGTATAACTTATATTATTATTTATAGAGTATACTAACACACTCATTATATTAAGCGTGCTTTTATGCATAATATGTTTTTCTTTAATTGTTTTAATTGATTATGACAAAGGCCAAGGGCCTAGATCATTGGAATACAATTGAAAAAAATAATTATAAAATAACCATGAAAGTATCCTGGTGCAATTAAATAAATATACATACCGGTACAGGAAATACTACTAATATATTAATTACAAAATAACAATGAAAGTATCCTGGTGCAATATACTCTTTACTAAATAAAAATATACATACAGGGAATAATAATAATATATTAATTACAAAATAACAATGCAAGTATCCTGGTGCAATATACTCTTTTTTATAAGAAGATAGGGTCAGACCCTAGTACTAAACACTTTCTTAAATTTGACCCAATTTTGCTACTAAAAGTTTCTTAGCAGTTTCTTCATTTTTCCTATCAAACAACATTTTATAATAGATAATCTTGTGCAAGACATATAGGTGCCAGACATATTGATACAAATAGGTTACTGATGATTTTAGAACTAGATATAACAAAATACTTTATTGTGATTTTCAGTATACTAAACATTCTGGAGTTTCTTAATGATTTTCAAGGTAGTACTAAAAGTTTCTTAACTTTTTTTGGCCTCTAGTAGTAGTTTCTTATAGAAGAGTTCCTTATAAAAAATGTGTACCACAGTATGTTACTTGGTATTATATACAGATCAATTTCTCTTCTAAACTGTTGCTATTTTAAATAGTCACTGGTCAGTTCCACTAGAATTCCAAGAGGCCTATCTATATAGGTCAAATTCCTTTCTATCTTGGAACAAGTGTTTCCTATGATGCACAAATGGGGTTATTGAAAATGTGTCCAAAACTAATATTCCGGGCATGTCATAAAAATTACAATCCTAATTACAGATATTGATCCAACATGATCCATCAATGTAATCCTATATTTACAGTGGAGTTCCTGAAAGATAATAGTGATATCAATACTGTGTAGTCAAGAGGAGTCGAGATAGCCCAGTGGCTAGGGCAACAGCTTTGTGACTATGAGATCGCGGGGTGGCTATATGGGGGGGAGGTGTCCTTGGGCAATGTACGTTATCTTGGGTGCTTCACTTTACCCAGGTGTATAAATGGGTACCTGTGAGTTGATTTGTATTTATAGCGAGGCACCGTTATGTGGCAGCCCCTATGGGATGCCCCCGGGGGGTTGTGACGCTGTTGTGTCGGGAATAAACAGTTTGGAAAGTGCACATGTAATGAATGTGTGGGTGTGACAAGTCACCGCAGACCAGGGTAATAATTTGTGAACGCGATCTGAGCATGCTACACAGTGTGGAATAGCACTATATAAGTGTTCTTATTATTAGTATTATACTAGGAAGCAGGAATATCTGTTATGTATGACAATACAAGGTTGTTTACTCAACTCACCAGGGAGCTGTCCTGATGAATATAATTATTAAATTTGGTTAGAACTGCACTCTTCCGCTAGTCATTTTACAGGTGCCAAAGTCGGGAGGCATTTCTCATGGGTGGATTATGTGCGTAATTTATGCTTGATATTTATGTTTTTTAGAAATCATGGATAATCGTTTTTGCCACCCCTTCCATATCTACATAGGCTGTTCTAACAATCAATGTGAGTTGATCAAAATGTAACTTTATGAACCAAGCAGTGAATATTACCAAGCTAAAATGAATGATGCAATAAGCTATTTTGTAGTGAGACAGTATCCATGCTCAGTCATCTTTGTGACAGTTAGATGGGATAACTTTTGTATTGCTGTGGCTGTTTATCATTGTTTTTACCCCATCTGACATTGTGACCTATGACGTTTCTGTGCTCCATGCGATGATAATTATGAAATACACATATTTTTTTATAACAAACTTTTCTATAAGAAACTAGTACCAGCAGCCAAAAAGATAAGAAACTTTTAGTACCACGTTGAAAATCATTAAGAAACTTCAAGATTTTTAGTATTGAAAATCATAATAGGAACTGTATTTTGTTATACTGTTATATCTAGTCTTAAAATCACCAATTTAACTTATTTGCATCAATGATTTCAACGCATTGATCTACTGCACAAGATTGCCTATTATACCATGTACTTCGATAGTACAAATTAAGAAACTTCTAAGAAACTTTTAGTAGTATAATTGGTAAAAACTTAAAAAAACTTTGTAGGAATGTCTGACCCTAGTTTCTTATAAACAAAGATTGTAGCTTACTTATTGAGCAAAAATTTCCAGTGACTCTAATTGGTGGCTCATATAACGTTATTGTTCAAGACTGTCTAAAACGTAATAACGTATTATATTGTATTCAAATTTGGCAAAAACTGTCACGCCTAGGCAGTAGAATCTTGAAAACAAAGAGTACAGTACTCAAAACTTTGAAGTAATACCATCTGAAAGAGTGCCGTTGATTTGGTGTGATTCAGTATTTATTTAAAAAGGGCAAAATATGGAGTTACTCAGTCTATTAGATTATTATATGTGACCCTTGAGTATAATATGTGAACCAGCAAATCAAAACCTGGAACACGTTGAAATAAGTTGAAAATGGAGGTTTATATGTACACCAAGTGAAAGAACCAGAATTAAGTTTTACAATGATACAAAAATCAAGTTACTTGGGTATATATATATTCTTAAAAATGTGATGTACCATGGCATATCGCAGGAGTAAAAATTAGCGGCTGTCTCTACGGTCCGCGCCAAACAAGGTAGCGCTCCGCTTATGATGGTGTTTCCGACAGATCGGTG
>JAODAI010048232.1:0-12234 GCA_027575025.1 Scotoplanes globosa | reverse complement strand
GGGAGGTTTGCGAGGTTCGACGCTTTCTAATTTTGAACTCTGTACTACTCGGCACATCAGCCTAGAGGCACATCAGCCTAGATGCAAATGATAACAGTCAATATCAATCTCCAATGACGGAGCTAGCACAAAGGCATAAAAGCCGCTTTCAAGTCTCTACACGTACAGTTGACGTGCTGCGAGGGAACCGATAAACCCGCTTCTCGGGTTCAAATGAAGAGCCAGCCAACCAACCGATCTGAATCGCACCAATAATTACGGACTTGTGTGGCAGTTGGGCCGTCCTTCACCCACTTATTACCTGTTCATCCAGTCAACGTACTAGATTAGAAGAGCACTAGCGAGGGGAACATTCTAACATCAGAGAGAGAGAGGTTATTGTACTCCAGATTACAGCGGACATAGTGCACGGGGTGATCGCTCCGGGAGCCGCCACGGCGATAGCACGGTTCAAGGTTCTCGATAACGCTCCGATGCACGGGAGCCGCAATCAGTGGACGGCGTATAATATACTGGTCTACAACCAATCCCCCTCCCCGATAATGTGCCGCCCCTCCACGACAACGCTGCCAGACAAGCACGGATAGTCTGCGGTGCGGTGCTTTCGACACCCGTTGGTCATCGTTGTGGAGCCAATGAGACTGATTGTCTGCTGGTGGCATCTGTTGCCGCCGGTAATGAATCCCACACAGAGTGCAACGTACTGATGTGCACGGTGCCCAGAGAGTGCAGAAAGTGCCCAAAAACTATCGCCATAACGACGAGGCTTATTCATCACGATTGCGCCGTGCAATATTGTATACGAGTCGGTAAGCCAGAAATGTGTGCTGCTGTATTGTTGCAATCAAATCGTAACCCATGGGTTCCAAATATCCAAAATTGAGTTGGACTTTATAATTAATTTGCAAACTGCCGTACTGAGTTGATAAAGTGACTCAAGTCAATGACCAACCACTGCAGTCACAAAATAGCTGAAATTAACTTGACTCGACAATGAGGGAAGGGACTGTTTATTAAAATCCTTGCCCACAAAGTGCAGGATATATGATGATGATGAGAAGGGGTGGTCTGGTCATTGCCAACTATGCTACTTTCATTGAATGCCCGGATTTACCAATAACGTGCGCGCTGCTATATCAAATTTGGGTAGACTGGCGTGATTGATAAATGATGGATTGTGCTTAACACAGTATTGTCATCAATTTGGGGGGGGTCATACCAACCCAAATAATGTTGCATAGTGTTGCACAGTATCCTATATGTCATGTTTTATTTTGGGGGCTCTTACAAACTCAAATAATGTTGCGCAGTGTTGCACAGCATAACAGCACTGGGCGATCTTTAGGCCTAAAAATACTGGGGGGTTTCACAGCATCATATATGTCATGTTTTATTTTTGAGGCTCGTACCAACCCAAATAATGTTGCGTAGTGCTGCACAGCACCATATATATCATGTTTTATACAGTAAACCCCTTATAACCCTAACAGTACTGGGCTATCTTTAGGCTTAAAAATACTGGGGGGTGGGGGGATCTCGGCCACGGTACCACCGATCGACATGAAAGTTTACATGTATATAAGTAATCATGTTATGAACACGATGGCAAAAAAATTGTCCTCCCGCCATGCAATCAACCCCACCAACCACGCAACCCCCACCCACCAACACAAAAGAGAATAAGAGAGAAACAAAAAAAGGGGGGTGAAGGACAAGGATGAGAGGTTATCGCATCACGATCTTCACAGACAATACGACAACAGTGGCGTATATCAACAAGGAAGGAGGGACACATTCTTGGTCCCTATATCAAAATCGTTATAATTTGTAACTTAATTAATTGCACAATATGCAAATTTTAACCATTTTTTAAACCAAAAAATATAATTTCTTAAATTAAGGTGTAAAATCACTTAAGATGCTGAGAAAACCTTGGAATAGACTTTGCAAAAATAATGAATCCATTATCTGTTGAAAAACTTGTAATTGTGTGCTAATTAAGCCGAATTTTCATAAATTTACATGTATTTTAATACGTTTCTTAATTTCCTATGCATTCTATGGTTTAATTTCTTTTGTATTCTATTGTTTTATTTTTTATGTATTATATTGTTTATAGATCTTTAGACGACTGGTAAATGTTGAAACATTTGCATTAGTGTATAGGTCCATTAATTACAGATTAACAGTACAACACCATTTAATCTCTTGCATTGTATATGTTATATACTGATACAATGCAACAAAAAAAAATTGATTTTTTGACATGTGCTTACTAAATGTAGCGTAACTCGTCAACGACGGGAGCTATGTTCTCAATATGTGCGCAAAGACATCAATTGAAAAAGTCATCGCAGGAAAACATTATATCCGAAGCGGTTGCGTTACAGTCGTAAAAAGTTTGGAGGGGCGACTCCGAGGCCCCCCAATCCAGTTAGGGTTAAGTAGTAAATTAGATATATTCCACAAAAATCACATTTTCCCGTAAAAAAGCCCCTTTTTTTTAACAAGAAATTCTCCCCCCCGATTTCAAATCCTAGATAACTTTAACGGCCCATCTATACCACTGAACATTGATAGCGCCATCCTCTGACTTTATCCTGGTCGACGATGACTGGATTGTGCGCCAAAATCTTGTATACCGAACATCAGACGAGAAGGCAACATAACATGTACAATTTTGAAAAGTCTTTGGTATGACCCAGAACTCCAGTCCGCCCTCCGCTTGAAGCCGATGCTTCACCAATTGCGCCCCCGTTAGAGAATATGACTGACCTGCCACACTTACCATAACTTGGTAGATCAATTGTTTAATCGATTATTTGTGTTTATAACGGCTCATATGTTAGTTACATTGAGTGAGGTATTGGAGCAGCACTATTTTCTGACTTTTACCTAGTCAAGGATCACTGGATTATTGACCATGCTCAAATGAGAGGGCAACATGTACAAACTATTTGGTATGACCAGTCTCCAGCGGTCTCAAACCCACATGAACTCATAACAATGTTTTTTTGACCATGCTCGAGTGAGAAGGCAACGTGTGCCATTTTTAAGTCTTTGTGGCATGACCCGACCTCCAGCGGAATCAAACCCACATGTACTCTAATGAAGCACTGTTGACCATGCTCGAGTGAGAAGGGAACATGGGCCATTTTGAAGTATTTGGTATGACCCAACCTCCAGCGATCTCAAACTCACATGGACTATAACGATGGAATTGCTAACCATGCTCGATCGGGTGAGAAGGCAACATGTGCCATTTTGAAGTCTTTGTGGCATGACCCGACCTCCAGCTGTCTCAAACTCACATGGACTGGAACGAAAGATTGTTGACCATGCTACAGTCAGAAGGCAACATGTACCATTTTGAAGTCTTTGTGGCATGACTCGACTGCCATTGGTCTCACACCCACATGGACTCTAACGATGGACTGTTGACCATGCTACAGTCAGAAGGAAACATGGGCCATTTTAAAGTCTTTGCGGCATGACCCGACATCCAGCGGTTTCAAACCCACAAGATTCTCACAATACGCCCAATTACAGAACATGACTTACCCCACGGCTAGCCAATCGCCAGTAGGACAGTAGCCCAGCGAGAATATCTGTGAAGTGAAGTCGTGTTGCTGAAGTTGCCTTCCCTGGAGTGGAGAGAAAGTTGTGTACAAAATATTGTCGCTTGTGGAGAGAAACTTGTCGTACATCTATTGAATAATGAGCAGCCAACACACCACTAGATCAACACAACATTCAATTAAACCGCGCTTCTTCATTAAATACACATCTGAATTTAATCTACGACTTCATTAATAGACCTTCTGTACGGGCGGCTGCCAAGGCGTTTGAAAAGGTAAACAGTATTATCACACAGCCAATCGTCGTCTGTTAATGAGCCAATCAGCACTGTCTATGCCGTAGTCATGGGTGTATAGTAATAGTATAATACTGCTGGCTTAAAAGATGTGACGTTCAAGGTACAGAAGCCCTATACTTAATAGATAATGACGCAACTTTGCTTCATACAATGATAAAATCAAGGTGGAAGTGATATAAATTGCAAACACGTTCCCAGTAGGTAATTATGAATGAATGAAAATAGATTTCCTGGCCCTTTTCAACGCAGTGGTTATACGAGCCACCCAAAGCCTTTGATATACCAGGTAATTATAAGACATTGAACGTATCTTTTTCAAAAACAGCATATCCCTCTTTTATTTTTTTGGGGAATGGACTGATCACGGTTCAAAGTCTTGACCTCCGAACTAGATCGATTGATTGATTTTCCCGGACCTTTTCAACGTCAAGTATTTTTTATTTCATGTTAGGGTAATTTTGTTAGCCATTGGCTAATCTCCCCAAGGGCCCTGTAACACAAAGAACGGACACAGGATATATGGGAAATCCGGAGTGTCTGGAGTAAAACCTCTAGTCGTAGGCATGGCCATCTCATTTGCACGTCCAACCGGGAATCGCGCCCCGGTTGCAGTGGTGAAAGAGAGTAGCTCTTACCACTATGCTACAGCTTAATCCTTGATCATTATTTGTATATATACTGTATGAACCCTCCAAAGAGCCTTTGATAACAGTTAAGAGCCCTGGATATGTTCATCGTCACTCCGGTATGAAAACTCCGGACCATGCGATCACAAGTCCGACGCTCGATCACCTGAGCTAAATAACAAGTCAGACAACTTAAGAGGGCAATTTCAGAAAACAAACAGATTTTAAAAGACGTCATCTTGGCAAGGTAACTCTCCGTATGGTGTTTCCATTACAATGTGTTGTCGCAGACAATATACAACATGTTGCGGTGTCAAAGGTCGCCAGATTACCCTGTCACGGGGGGTCATTAAACGACCGGATAACAGGATCGGTGCAATCCAGACGATGGTAAAACAATTTGTAGGGCAATTTACTGTGACGCAAACCGCTAATAACTTTCCATTGTAGCTGCAATACAGTTGTAGTATAACTTCCTGCTTGTTAAAGGGATATTATCACTGGTAATAACAGTACGTGTGTGACCCGTCGCCCCCAAAGTAGGTGCATGTCGTCGGCAAATTACCAAAGTGATTAAAATTGGAAAAATTGTTGTGGATTAACCATCACATCACGTTTTTTGTTGATATGGTGATATGATTACAGGCCTATTTCATGAAAAACATTTTCTGGCGAAAATCCAATGAAGAAAATCAACTGTTGTGGTAAACATGAATATTTGAAATACCACGATAGTAAGCTATTTCGTAGTTACATTTTTTTAATAGCATACGGCCGTATAATTGTTATGGTTTGGTACATCTGACCCTTACTCCGTTATTATTTCAGCCAATGCGAACATTATTGTGATTTAAGTAGGTTAGGAAAGAGGGATTCGTTAGCTGTATAGCTAACATGACATAGTACCTGGATAAACAGAAGTTGAAATAAAGCCCGTTATATGGATTGTAAATACGTTATCTCAAAAAGTTAAAGTCTGACAAAGATAAAAGTTGGTATGACGGTTGACCCCAATATGTATCCCACAAGACTTGTGTTCTTTTTGGTGGAGTTAATGGTCAAACGCTGAAAATATTGCCCTGTAGACAATGGAATGGCCGATGTTAGAGCTGTTTGAAGCATTTTATAGATCATTGTCTGCTCTAGATATTAACATCTACCATTATTTACAGGGCTTAGCATCCCTTAAATGATCATTACAATGATGTAATTATGAATCTTCAACTTCAACAATGTCAATGCATTTTATGGAATAGATATTTTGATAAAATTATAACTTTTTCTAATTAATATGCGCATATTTGGGACCATTACAGTGATATTTTCACCAGCACTTTCGCTTATATATATTTTTCCACAAAAGTTACAATTCACCCAATTTACCCAATTTTCAACAGTTTTGCACCTGATACAGCTAATCAATCAATTTGAAAGTAGAGAATTTAAAATAAACTACATTTTGACGAAAATTAAATAGATTTGATGAAAATATGATTATCTATCTTGAAATGTGGATTGCCGACATAGTAGCTCAACTTAGGAGCGACACAAAATGTGAAATATATCTCTAACAAATGTTCAACATAGTAGTCCGGTCCATTGGTAGTTGGGACGAAAAACTTAAAATTGGGAAGCATTCTGGATTTTCGTCGGCGAGATTGCGCCTTTAAGTATTGCAGTCGGATGGTTGGCAGCCCTTGCATAACAATTAGCCATATGGTTCTAATTACATCTACTGTATAACAACCGTGTAAAAACATGCACTATCAAACGACAGATCAGCTACATGGATACGGCCCCGGTCAACTGCTTCCCACAAGGGAGTCACATCTCCAGCGGGTTCAACAGGAAAAACCTCATTCACATTAACAGACGACCTTCGTTATGAAGTATAAGTCAGATGTTACCAGTGCAGAGAATGTCACAGTTAATTATTATAACAACCAAGTAGATTCCTAGGACTTGATACTTTATTATATTAAGATCGTAGTCGACAACCTGCACCGACGTCATATTATTGCAACATAAAAACAATGGCGACAATTCTCAAGACAACGACCCGTTTACAGCCAATCAGCAACACTGTACCAATGATTATGCAAAGTGACCTCCATTCAGGCTCCACTGTGATGTCACGCGCAGATCCTCTATTTGGCAGTCATGTTTTTGTTTTATATATATATATACATTTAAAATAAACACGTTTTTTAACTTGGAACAAAACATGTTTCGGAGTACCTACTCCTTCATCAGGTGAAGGAAAACTATTTAAGAAAAAAATGTGTAACAAGTTGCTACAACCTATACTAAGTCAAGTATGAAAGTAACCGTGAATATGCAACCAACGAAGCGAATGTTCTAAGTTAAAAACATTGTTTATTTTAAAATGATTATGTAACTTTATTATTTTGAGACCTTTCGGTAACATTATATATATAAATTATATATTTTGTACATCACAGGTCCACTGGTTTCTGTGGCAAATAATGGAAAATTCCGTGGCAAGGTTCGAAAATTCTGTGCCTTTCCGTGACTTAACATTTTGAAATATTCTTTAATTTAGAATTTGGGGGAATCTAAAGGCTTACAAAATTAACTATGATGCAATTCGTACACATAGTTAGTTATTACGTTTTAGCAGTAAATTTACGCAGATTCTGATCAGCAACTATTAACGGGCATGGTTCTTGCACTTTTAACAGATGTTAAGTTGTGGTCTCATCTGGTATTGATTTTCCATAAAATAACAAATCCTGTGATTCCGTAGTAGATAATGAAGGGGCTATATGTTTTGTGATTGTAATTTTATATTCTCTGTCCTGTAACAATCTCGTTTGTGTTTACACAAGCATTGAATGACCCAAATTGGTTTTACCAGAGTTTTGCAGTGTCACGTCTACATTTAAGTGGCAATTGGCTTAGTATAACAGTATATTGACATCATCAAATGCTCGTTCTTACCTTCAGTCCCTCAAACTAGGCCGACCAGGCCTAACCAGACATAATGTTACTCTCAGTTCAGCCAATACTCGACAACACAGGAAGTCGTTGGCCTTCATGTCGGGGTGTCGTAAACATGACAGTTTACCGATCAGGAAACCAATGCAAGCAGACCAAACAATCACAGGAACATTAAACAAACCCTGATGCTCCTCTTTACACATAACACACCGTTCAATTGATGTACGACATCCAAAGGGATAAATAACACAAACTGTTATCTCAAATATGAGATTATGAAATAAAGGTGCACGACACAATGATGGAAAGCCATATGTTCAATAGTTGGACAAAGCAAGTTTATCGACATGAAAAATTGTTATCGGTCGATAATTATGGTATAAAGATACTTTAGATGGGTGAACTACGATGGTTTCATTTTAGTTAACTAAAAAATATTTTTTACATGAATTGGTCCAGAATAATATTTCTGAAGTTCTCGTATGTATTGCCATGTCAAGTTTGATGAAAATTGTGTACAAAAACAAAGCTTAGGGCCAGGAAGAAACCAGACTGTTTTCGGCAACTGCCAAGTCTGTGCTAGCCTAATGTGAGTTTTATTTTAACCGCATCATTTCGGGTCAAAACCATGATTATTTTACACCAAAATTCCAGCAAATTTTCAGATGAAATTTTCACAATCTTAAAAGGACACCACTACAAACCTTGTTTACTTTAATAGATATTTTGTCAAAAACTAGCTAAAATAGTCGGTATAGCTCACCGAACTAAAGTATCTTGCTACCAATTTTTTGTTGAAAATCCATGTTCATAGGTCCATAAATCGAGCTGATAGACAGATAAACTTGGTTTATTGGATTTAAAAACTTGATTTATCAAATCGAAAAATTTGGCTTATCAAATAAAAAACTTGCCGATGAACTTGGTTCATCAACTGATAAACTTGGTTCATCAACCGATAAACTTGGCCTATAGTCGTTGAGCTTGACTATAATCACCAGGTACAAACAAGGACCACATCTACTTATTGAACATTTGGCTTGCCATACATGAAGCCACATCGTGAAGGGTACACAACTATCATCTCAAATAGGGGATTTTTATACAAAAGTGTGACACAAAGCCACAGTGGCTCCTTAACCTGAACCCTAACTGCACTGGGCTATTTGTAGACATAAAAACACTGGGCTTAAATAATAGTGACCCCCCCCCCCTAAGATCTCGGCCACGGTACCACCGACCAACCTGAAAGTGTGTATTTATATAAATAATCAGGTTATGAACACGGGAGAGGAAAAAATGTTACGTAACTCGGACCTATGGTGCCAGATATTGGTCTCTAAATGTGCGCAAAGGGATCAACGGTAAAAGTCACAGGGAAAAAATAATATTCGAAGCGTAAAAAAATGGGGGGCCCAAACTATGCTCTATCTACTGAGTTATTAAACCTATCCGGTACATACTGGAATTAGATGCCGTCAATCTGTAACCGAACCCCCTATCATTGTGGGGTGGAAAACAATGGGAGATGGGGGAGATTCACTGGAGACATCAACCTTCTGTAAAGTGTTTGGTTGTGGCACTAGGGGACACTAAATGCTCATTAAAACCCCACCGGCATATATTCACATCTCATAAGTGAGAAGCGATATGTCTTTCAGCAGTTTATTCCAATTTCCAAATTCTGGCCAAGTAGAAGTTCTTTCTAGATTCAAGGTGATCCGTTCGTTATTACTCCCAACGACAAGTTATGTGGATTTTACAATTTTAAACATTTAACACGATTCTAGTATTCTACACGACTGACTGAGATTTAGGATCCTACAAGATTGATTTGATCATTCGCCAACAAATCAAATTGGGTCCGAAGACCTTCTAAGGGTGGGGGAACAAGTGGCCACATTAAAAACGAGCTACCCGTATCATAAACACAACAAGCAATGGATTCTTACCTCCCTCAGGTCCCACGACCTTACAGTGTTGTCTAACCCCCCGGTCCAGAGTTTCGTTCCATCGGGGGAAATATCAATACAGCTTGCTCCATCCGTGTGACCCTGAAATTGCCTGCGATTTGGAGAGAACAAAAAACAATAGAAAGAATAATTTAGTCTTTTTTCCATTTTCCAGGGGTATTTGCTATAATTAAGCTTAGCTTTTTCAGATACCCATCACTTTGACAGTTACCATATCTGCAGTTCACTGATCTATAAGTGATGCAACACGGCAGATCGGCTAAGAAGTCGTCATTCGTCATTTGGAGATAAAAGTGCAATGGAATATGACCAAATCAACTAAAATAATATTTTCTTGGTTCATGGTATCAAAATAAGGATAATGGGCTCTCTCCTCTTTCTTTTGACACTAATATCTCAACGTGACCAAGGGCCGACATAATAACTGATCTGACATGGTGCATCACATATGTTTATCTAACCAACACAAATTCAACAAAAGTCGTTTACTCATTCATTCATAATAGAATGAGCACACATAAGTTTCAAGTTGTGATGTATGATGTATAATTTTTGTACCAAAAAATTGGGAGTTTTAGGTATTTTTTGCGCTATGCAACAATGCCAAATTTACATTGGTTATGCTTTTAGTTACAGTGTTACAGGTCAATGAATGGCTCATCATAAAATTTTCCTCATTTTTGCCCGATCAAGGTTAAGCCGTTTTTAAAATTGTAATATAATAATACCGGCCTAGAAGGCACTTTATGTTATGACAATAAGCGACCACCGAAGTGGAATAAGTATAGAATACTTATTCTTATACTCTTCATGTCGAAGGTCAGTACATTCATAATAATTTGAAGTCAAATTTGGATTATTTTATTTCGAATTGAAAGCCGTTCGTATGGGAAAACTGTTATTGCTTTCTGATAATAAAAGAACCACACTACTAAGCCCGACCTGGGATTCAAACTCCCGGATCTCCCAATTGCTGAGCTTCATCGCTTCCCAAGCCACTGACCTTAACCGCTTTGTCACAACACTGGTATAAAAATGTTATTTATTCACTGTTACATATAATAGAGTGTCTTTCCTACGTCTGTATCTATGCCTCGAAATAGTCTTCTAGATTGATGGCACATTACAGACGGTGTATTATTATTATAGAGCAATGTTGACCAATGTGCCTCCGGCCGTCTCTAGAACTTTCAAAGGAGTGCATTTGAACAATTAATCAATCAATCAATCCTATATAAAATTAGTTAATTGATGTCCACTCGATGTGAAGTTATAATTTAATAGGTATTTATACTTCATACACTTCAATGGCTGCTCAGCGTCGTAAAATAATGGGCTTTTTCAGGTCGTTAAGTTTTATATATAACCTGCGAACATATAAATAATATAGCCTACAATTATGGGCCTACACATGATAATGTCTGCACCCTTTCATATAACCATTCCAATAATATTGTTTATTTAACAGCTGCTTCCCCAAATTAGTCTCCTCGTCAACGTTGATTTGGAGAGGGGGATGCACAACCTCTCCTCCACCCCACTCCCACCTCCTATCCTCTTACGCCCACACACATTACCAGCTAAGTGCCCGTTGTTCAGACTGTCGACATTAGTAACACATTAACAAGTAACAGTGTGTATGTAGCAAACTAACAATGTTTGCCAATGTGTCACCGGCTGTGAACTGCACACGGCTGCCAGCGATCTAACTCATTCACTATTCATTGGAATATCAACAGCGTTGTCGCCGTCGCTCCAACGACGACAATTAACGGCACGACCCTCTAAACCCGCAACGGCGGCGGGCAAATACACGCCGCGCAACGAACAACAAACGGGCAGGTCTATTACTGGCAGGCAGCAGAGTCAATATGTGCGCAGCGCTTAACCTTTATATATGTATCGGATAGCGGCGGTGGAGGGGGGAGTGGGGGGAGAGAGAGAGCGGTATTGGCAAACAGTGTCACGGAGCTCGGCGGGCAAACAGAGTGCCGTGTTTTCAACGAGTGTGTATACAGGGTGTGTGCCGTGTGATGAGGCGTGTTTGAACAGGCAACCAAACGCTGGCAACAACCAAATGTCAACAAGCAGCGGGCCGGGGCGCGGAAGACAAGATAGCAGATGTTCCTCGGCCGTTGTCGGCTTTGCCACGGGGACTGATATGTGGTACGCAGTGATGACGTTACATGCAGAAAATTGCACGGTGAATTGGCTTGATAAGGTTACCTGGCTCCTTGTCGGCTACATAGATGTACAGTGGGTTATTTTAATGAATGAATGAAATGTTTTCCTGGCCCGTTTCAACGCATTGGTTGTATGAGCCACTCAAAGCCTTATAGATATACCAGTTTGCCCGAGACCACATTTTCTGCAGGGCAACCGGAATTTGCAAAACAAAACTTTGCGGTTCCCCATGGATCACCTGACCGGTAAATACTCCTCCACCCAAAGTATAACAAAATAGAGCGGGCATTATTGTGCTACAGATTATAACAAAATAGAGCGGGCATTATTGTGCTACAGATTACAATGGGGTTATTTATGTGAGTAGGGTGGGGAGAGACCCGACCTGTAAACACTCTTCCCAAAGTATAGCAAAGCTGAGCGGGCTACAGATTACAGACATTACTTCAGCCTTTGTGAGGTGCTCAGTACTCAGTACTCAATGGAGTTATTTGTAGGTGTAGGGTGGGGTGTGAGCTGCTAGTACTCAATGGAGTTTTATATAGCGCCTTTCCTGCATAAGACCAGAAGGCCACAGCTCAAAGCGCTTAACAAACTAATATATAACATTATC
>JAODAI010048121.1:930-12234 GCA_027575025.1 Scotoplanes globosa | reverse complement strand
TTCTCGCTTGATGTTCAGCGTATGGGATTGGAGCATGGTCAACAATCCAGTGATCCTCGACTAGGAAAAAATCCGGAAGGTTAGAAATGAGCCGTTAAGCACAACCAACCAACCAAATTTTGCCATTGTTCTTTTAATATGGAAAGACAAAATGTTAGGCAATCAAAAGAAAGTATTATGTTGTGCTTAAACATTTAACTTCAGTGATTCTATTGCATATTTTAGAGAAAAAACTTTATAAGTGGATCAAATATCATAGTACTTTGATCAAGGTACGACCCTAAATCAAAGTATGCACATACAGTAGTCCTTTAATCAATGTACGGTAATAGTAACTACTGTTCTTTAATCAAAGGTCTATACACAGTACTTTGATCTACAGTATGGACGTACCTTGATTAAAGTACTATGGCAATTTGTTATCTTATCATGCTTTTATCTTTGAAATATGCAATAGAATCATTGAAGTTAAATGTTTAGAAACAACATAATACTAGATCAATATGTATGTTTCTTTTGATTGCCAAATATTTTGGCTTTCCATGAAAGGGCAAGGAATGACAACATTTTAGGACTGGTTCAACACAATTTGTTGAAGCGATGTGATAATGTATGTCATTGAAATAATGTTGCCAATTATTTACAATAATTATTTATTTGTATTTTAAAATACTTTTTGTTATGATTGGTGTGCGCATGTGCAACTACTGTAGGAGGTCAGACAAGACGGCCTCCAGGCTATACCGCCAGTAGCCAAACAAACATTACTATTGACACTCAGTACCTAGACTAAGGTAAGGGTGTCCTTTGATTAAAGGCCGTACTTAATAATCAAGGGTCGTGCTTAGAAGTAGATTCAGCCTCCACCTGATAAGGTCCAAAGCAATCAGTAAAACGTTTTCCAATAAAAAATGTATGATTTTTTTTAGTTAATATTAGGGTGGTCAAATTTCACCAATGACCTTCATAAACTGTTGGGGGAATTTCATTTTTAGTGTATTAGCATAGTGTGCTTAAGAAGTGTTTCCTTCAATTCTAAATACTTTTTCACTTGTGTTAATATGTTCAAAATGCTTTGTTATATGTTGAACTTGTATTTTACATGTTTATCTTTTTAAACTTTAAACTAATAAATTAAAATATATAAAAAACATATGAAAAATATTTAGTTTTGAGTCTAGCAGGGGGTGGTCGATTTGGCCCTTTAGGTGGTCGAAATTAGTGAAAATTTGACAACTTTATTAAAATAATTCCCACCAGAGATAGAAAGACCCCCCCTAAAAAAATTGGCAGGTATCATAACAATATAATGGACTAAAAATAGGTTTTACCCTTTGAAAATGTTATTTATCTTGGAGAAATCTTAACAAAATGCCTAATAGGTCAAAATTCACCTAATTTACCATATGAAATACAATGCTGTATAGATTTATTTATTAAAGTCTATGTTTATTGTATTAATTATTTTGAGTTAGGTAGTCCTTCGGTTCTTTTGGTTGTGATTTCATGAGCAACAATATTAAAATTTACAAGTAGACTTTCATACCAGATTGGCAACACTCCAGAAACATGCACGCATACTACAAAGCATGACACTGGCAAGTAAACCATGCTGAAATATACATTTTTTTAATTTTCAAAGTTACTTTCTTAAATAAATATTTCTGAAATATGGTAGTCCGAAGGACAAGAACATACTTTTTAATTTTGTCAAATTTGGGTAGTCCTTCCACAATTCTGGTAGTCTCTGTCGACGGGACTACCCTTAAAATTACACGCTGGTGGCTTAATTCCTTCCTAAAATACCGATATACGCTACTATGTATGAGGCTATATGCTATTCTACAATGTACAGACAAAGCCCGATATTATGACGAGAAATCACCATGCACTAATTTGCATGTTTCTTATTTTGGTACCAAATTGAAAGATATATTAATTTGATAAGTTATTTTTGGGCTGGTCATATTGCATTGCACAAACAATGTCTTTTGGAGGAATCTTCAAATATGTACTGCATGTACAGTATCTCAAAATTAAGAATGCTGACATACCGTAACACGTGATCTGTCATGTGCCTCATAATTTCAATTTTCAGAGTTTTTAGGTTAATTTCCCCCCAAACCAAATTTTACCTAATTTGATGATGGTAAGGTTTATATTTCCACTTTTTGTGAGTGATTTGACAGCTACATTATTCAAATCTGTATCAAGACCCAGGCCCCTCTATAGGGTTTAGATTTCTAATTTTGGGGTGATTTGACAGAGCTCAAATCTGTATCAATTATTAACTTAAAGACCCCTTACAGGTAAAATTACACTAGTCTAGTTCGAGAATTAAATGAGACACTTTTGGACATGGCGTAGGAAATTCATAGGTTAAATATTATATATTGAGATTAAAACCATTTATGTAGCAGAAATCCTACCAAACAATTACAATTTTGCTATTGGGCTGATTCACAATCAGGGTACACATTTCAGAATTGCTTCATTTGATACCACTAGCTCTTTAATATTGCAATGATCTTGAATAATTATTTCTATTCAAAACTAAAGTACTTTGACTGGTCTTCATAATGGACATATTTTTAAAAAAATAAATACTTACATTGTCTTCCAATTACGGTACGGCATAATGTTGCTTTTTTGGACATTTCAGCATTTCATTCGTGAAATGCACTTTTTAGCAGCCCAAGTTTGAGTACTAAATTTAATTGAAATCCTTAGGAAACCATTTCATTTGATAAGCAAATATGCAACTATTACATGAAATAAAGAAGATTTACATCTATAGCTTATTTTTAACAAAAACTAGGTAAATGTAAACAAATGTCCAAATTTTATCTTTTCATGTCCTCTCCTTTACAAGTAATGTATAGTATCATTATATTAAACGAGCTATAAAAGCATGCATCATATTGGTCAAATTACAGAAGAATCTGGAACTACAACGCCATGTAACTAATTTTCAGGTGCATTATCATATAATATATGATGTCCAAAAAACAGTGTCCTCTCCTTTACAGCATATATCCATTTAGATTTTTTTCTACAAGTAAGTGTCAACTTAAATTAAATATGTTATGGGTACCAGGGAAGGGACTTGTAATATATGGTATAGTTTTATTATATTAAATACTTCACTTTAGATTTTATGATGTCCTAAATACAATGTCCTCTCCTTTATGCCTAAGAATGATCATTGTTGGACGTCTAAAATTACACCCAATGTTGTTATTAACTGAGCAACTGATAAAATATTGCAATGCTAGACGTTGTGTTATTCATGGGAATTAAATAAGACACATTAAGAACAAGTTTATTTCACTGTAATTTATTTTTATGCCATCATATGTACCAACTTCTGGTTTTAGACATTGATATGATGGTATATAACGGTGCTTTCCTCTCAGGTTTACTAAATTTCAAACGGTTTTGTGACAAATAATGTCTTTGTGATTGTTAATACCAGAAGTATAATATGTATAGACTTGTAAGCTGTGGTACTTTGGTATTACATACAGGTAAAATAGTATGTAAAGGAGAGGATATTTTTGGACAAATCACATTTATAGCATATTTTATATATATGTAGGCTGTATTATTGTTGTATTAGACCTAGACAAATATCCAGACATAATTTACTAAATCTAGTCTCAATACAAAAGCACAATAATGCAGTGTAGATACATTATTTGGCATGATCGGGGTATTACACAAATATTTTTAAATCGCTGTAATATTGCAATACTCGCGGCCATCCCACAAGGAGAATCAAAAACTGATTGGCAATACTGCATGACAACATTGGTGCATATATAATGTTGTTTTGAAGGCAATTGGGTATAATTAAAATTAATCACTTTAAAGCAGAAGAGGTTAGATGATATTTAACTGTACTCTAGCTCTTTCTGACAAAATATTCAATACTAAACTGAACATTAGTCATTGTGCATATTCCGAAGTGTTAATCTGATCATATAATCATTTTCACTTGTTACAAGATAGCTTTCACATATTAGTTGCAATCTCAATAGCTCTCGTATTGTATTATGGTGACCACAAAGTATGACTACTGACAATAATACATGAGTATTTACTATGTTACTTTTTATTATTCCATCATAAATGATATTGTCAATAAGCTTGGGAATTGTCCATCAATAATGATTGGTTCAAGATTTTTCAGTACATATTTTCAAGCTAACTTGATCAAAAGAACTCTCATTAATGAAATCTGGACAAGGATTTTGGTTCCAATACATTGTAGTTTATAGGTTTCATAAATTTATTTTATAGTTAATACAGTTAAGAGACTTAAACATAAATAACGGAGAAACAAATTATGGGGTGATCATTATTGGGTGTTTTACAATCTTTATTTTAAAGTTAATTTGTTATTTACATTGTAATACTTTTAATAGTTTACTGATTGGTCATCCATGGACACAGCATCAAACCATGAAAGTCCAAAATTGTCTTATCTTTTTATACATTGTTTGCAAAGATATTGGAAGTTAAGTATATAATTCACCCACATAATAGTATCAGACTTTGTTCCTTAGCATTGTGTTATATTTACGTACATTTTTTATTATGTGATTGGATTAAGAATTCACAAAAATTCCAACTGTAAAATCCTACTAATTATAGTATACAGCCTATTTGGTAGTTTGTCAGTTTATAATATAAAGGACACACTATATAATACAAGTGAGAAGTATTATGGTACCTGTAGGCATATTATGTATTCCACATTGATTTTTTTGTAAATTTCACTGGAATCTATTTCCATCATAAAGATCTTATGAACACAAAAACATATCTTATAAATGTTCAAAAATTGTCCTCTCCTGTACAAAGTGTTGCATGATATGTTTTTGTTTGTGGTGTTCCAAAATAGTTAGTATTATAGCCATACAACATAATAGAATGTCCAACTTCAATATTATGTAATTTGTTTTTAAATAATAATGTTATGCGTTACTCAGTATCAGTTTGCAAACTTTATAAGAAGTATATTAATCTAGGTATATTGGAAACATACACACATAATTCATCCAAATAAAGATATGAATGTATCTAAAAAAGTTATTGCAATTTGTATTAAACATTAAACACCAACATATATATTTGTAAGCCATAATTCAGACACAGAAGTTCCCTACTTCATATAAATGTCTCTAAAAATTCTTCTCCTTTACATGTGTGAAGGAGAGGACATTTATTGGACATCGTAATATCTCAAACATGGTAGATGCTGTGATTGTAAACTTTATAATGATATAAGTTAGGCATTCAGTCTTTCATGTTACCAAGTAAAGATGTAAATCTATCCATTATTTTCAAAGCTACATGGAACTTTCTTATCTCAAAATTTTATAATAGTTTCTTAAATTTTACACTTTTCTTCTTTTTTCTTAAGTTTCTTATGAAATGAACTATATTTATTTAATGCGTCAACATACCTCAATACAAAATACAGGATATGAAAATTTAATGTTTCTACTACAAAATAAACACCAAAACACTCTAAAATTGAACGTAAAAAATAGACCCTCCGTGAAACAAATTACGTACTACCCTGATTGTGAATCCGCCCATATCATGATATACTGTAGTATGTGTATGGCAATAATTGTAGTTCATATCAAATATGACTTGATAACCACAAAATTTCTCCAAATACCTCTAAAAAGGATTACACAATCAAAAATGGCTTTGTTTAATGTTTCGATTGATATATTGTTGGATGGCTTGAATGACCTAAATAAATAGTGGTCAATGTTTTAAATGAGGTTGTAGAAAATAGCAGGAATTGGCTTATTTGGGCTTTGAGGGGTGGTTACATGTTGTCTAATTTAGAACCTATTAATTATTCTCTCTCTACCTCATGTATCCCTAAACAGTGATGAGGAAGAATGCACTAACTAACTGCTGCATCATTGGCCAAAGCTCTCCAACTTCCCCTACTCCAAGCCCTGACCCTCCAATCGCCAACCCCACCAGCCCTCTTAAAATCCCTCTCATCACAGTCCTTCCATCTCAAACGAGGCCTCCCCATTCGACCAACTTCCACGTGCGACATTGCCATTTTCGAGAGACGTCCATCGTACATGCGCTCCACATGCCCAGCCCACCTCAATCGCCCCATTATCACCCTTTGTGTAAAACTCCTAGGCATCACAATCTCCTCCCTTATATCATCCAACCTTTCCGCCCGCTTAACCCCCGCGATCCTTCTCATTCAATTATTTTCACACACTTGAAGACGCTGTTGCTGAGCATTAGACAGAGCCATGGTCTCAAGTTTGTATATATATACATGCTGGAATAATACATGTACCCAGTACTTTCGCTTTTAATTTCTTTGAAATTATCATGTATGAATATATATATGAAATCATGGCTACTGTACAGACTGTGCTGATGATGCCTATTTCCACCAACGTTGTAATCGAGTCACTGAGAGTCAAGTCATTTGAAATTATGATTACAGCCAAGTCCGATTCATTTGGTTTGTTTAAATAAAAAACTTGAATCGATCTAAACTGTGACTCAAGTTCGAGTAAGTTGAGTTCGAGTCATGTGGCTTCATTAAATCAAGAGAGTTTAGTAAAAAATATTGGGACTCGAGATTGAGTCAGAGTCAATCAAAACTACGACTCGAGTTAGAGTGTCCAAAATATGTGAGTCGAGTCTAGTCGGCAGTATGCTAGGTACGGAAAGGAAGACAGTCAACAGAGTGGCAGTATTTTTTGAATATTTTTAAAAGAGAAAGTAGATTTTGACTGGAGTAACAATTTTAAGTCACGTCTTTGGAATTAACTCGAGTCTTGTTATTAGAAATTCTGACTCGTGTCGTTTGGCTTCGTGTAAAATCAAAAGATTTGAGTTGATTAGAGTTGAGTCATTTGAAATTCCAATTTGTGTTGAGACACTAATTGGCTTGCTTGCATCAAGAGGGTTGAGTTAAACAGATTGGGTCTATACAATTGAGTTCAAGACAAGTTATGGGTCAAAGTCCCATGATTTTCAGGGTCTCTAACTGGTATTACAGAGCTCTGGATGGTGAAGCGTAACTCTGTTATTGAAAAGGGGCCAGAAAATTTGATAAATTAATCAAGGCATATAAATATAGTACCTATTTTCTTGCCAAATTATGATAATTATGAAAATTATTACTAATCTTCTGACATTTCCTGTAATTGTCACTCATAGGAAACATTGTACACTTGGTGAGCGGATTATACTGTATATATGTCATACTTACGGCCTGGAAGGCATATTTATTTTACGACGTTAGGAGACCACTAAAGTGGATGAAGTATAAATACTTTAAATTGCACCGTCACGTCGGGTGGTCATCCAATTTATAAATTTGAAGTCGAATTTGGTTATTTTGAATTTGAGAAAGTCGTTCGTATGGAAAAAATGTGATTGCTCTCGGATAAAAAAAAACACACTACTAGATCCGACCCAGGATTCATAGCTTCTAGAGCCACCAACCTTATCCGCTCGGCCACAGCACTGGTTAAACATGTGTATATCCACCTTTACTTATGTTTCAAAGTAAAGTATTGGGAATGTAATATTTTTAGAGAAATCCTTTAATATGACGTGTGATTTGCATTAGGCTAACACGCATGGTAGAACGTAGCCTAATGCAAGCACATGTACATATTTTCACCTGCAACTCAATATCTCTATTTGCAAGTTTCGACTAATTTTGTCAGAGCAGTTCACATATATATGCTCATGCACTGCTTAACATACGGTGTAATGATTATTTATAACTACACTATATCCTATGTGCCCTAACCCTAATCCCTTTAACTTTATACTACTCAGTCCGACAGTTTTTTTAGCGGGGTATAAGCCAAGTGTCACAGGACTCTCGGGAATAAATTTCAAGAGTCATAGTTCAATTTCCAAGAGTCAAGTTCCATTGCCAAGGGTCATCCAGGAGTCCCGGTTCAATTTTAATTGTGTCATTTTCGATAATTAGCTCCAACGCTGTATTTTTTTGACAAAATCACTCATAAGTACCGTGTAAGCCATTCATCCTATTGTTTATACCAAGTTACCATAATATTGAATGGTACTACTAGCTTAATATCAGCTTGCACATTTTTTTAGCAAATGAGTTGTCACCGTACCATAGTCATGTCGATAGGCAATTTTTTTTATATATCCCAAGGATTTTTCAAGCATCATACCAGGTTCTTGGGCATCAGTAACCCGGAAGCCCGTGTTAAACAAAGCTGGTCTTTGTATTAATTACCTTCATTTGTGACACACCATGACAATTCAGTTATTATGTCGACCCCTGACAATATTATGATTTTAATGGGATATTAAAGAGGGCAGTAGCTTTCTTTTGATACCAAAATCACATAATTATGATATTTGAGAGGTGTTTAAATTTGAAGTGGAAGCATCCATTATCTGGTAAAATTTAAATGACAATGATGACCAGACATCACATGTTAAATTTATGGTTCAAAGTTACATTCAATAATGTTGTCCAATTGTTCCTAAATGATAATTGAAATGGTGTTGAATTTTCAACTTCAATAACAATATATATTTTGGAATGAATATTGATAAAATTTAAACTTTTCTATTTAATGCAGGCAGATATATATATATGAAACTTTATGCCCAGTAATGTGAAATTTTGAACAGCACCCTCTGCCCAAAAGCATTTTTTTCCAAAACCTGATTAATGATAATCAACGCAAGTTGAAATGGTTAAACGTGAAAAATAATAGTTTGACAAAAACGACCCAAATTTGATGAAATGTGCCTCTATGTTGAAATGACGATTGTCGACATAATACCCGTTTTGTCACATTTATTGTTGTTATTATTACTACACGTTAATTTAAAGACATGTATGTGTTTCTTTTTAATTTAATGTTACTTTATTTTAAAAGAGCAACATTTATTTGTTATGTTTGGGTAGATTTTAGGCCATTCTGTTTGCCGCCGAACCGTTACTGTGAGCACTACTCTTCTACTTGGTCCCCTTTCACAATTGTGTCACTTTAATATCAAGTAAAACATGCGTTCGTTCAGAATAAATATTTATAATTAAATATTTATATTTTTCATCTTGGTTCTAGGATTTTGCGACATCCGGTTGAGTGAGGTGCTACAAGAGAATCAGGTAAAATTGATAAAATTGTAAAAGCTTTTTTTAACTTAACAATTTTCACGTGAACTTTGTATTGCAACATAAACTACTTTGATGCAGTTATCAATTATTGACTCACCCTACATAGGTGAGTCAATGGTGCATCGTGGGTCGGCGACAAAGTGACACACATGTGCGTCATTGTTCTACTTATAGTATGTCAGTCATTTTTGTGACTATGGGTGAATCATAATTACGTTAATTATCTTTTTTAAGATGGCACGGACAGAAAGAAAGAGGGAGTAGATGTTAAGGGAGGCAGAGTGGTTAAGGATCCGGATGGAAGGTTAGTCACTGACAATGATGAGGTAATTACGATACAGGAGAACTACTTCATGGACCTGTATAATCAGAGAGGAGACGCGCTGATCTGAATTTACCCAGCGCAGTGAGGGTTAAGATTGAGGTCATCGAGATTTTGGACTTTGAAGTGGATTGGGCTCTGAGACGGATGAAGAGTGATAAGACTGCGGATTTGGATGAAACGAGGGTGGAGATATTTGTTATTACAGGGGATGTGGGATTGAAGTGTTTTAGGAGACTGTTCAATGTGTCTTTGAGGGAGGGGAGTATCCCAAAGGACTGGCGGACTGGCCTAATTGTGCCTATTGGGAAGAAAAAGGATGATGTTCATGACCCAGGAAAGTACCGGGGTATCACGCTGTTAGGAGAGTGCTTGCTTTGCAATGCGAAGGTCCGTGGATCGATCCCCAACAGGGTTGTTTCTAGGACCTTTTGCAAAATTTGTAAATTACTGCAATTAGCTATGATGAGTATTTTCTTCTTCACCCCTTTTTAGGGATTCATGAGGTAGAGAGAGAGAGAATGTGATATTTTGATTTTTAATAGTGCCCTTAATTTTATGATTTTGCACAAAAGTCACAATTTCCCACCATTTTTCCAATACGATAATCTATGAATTGGAATGTAAACAAGTTGAAACTAGTGAAATATAAAAATAATAATTTTACAATAAATAAATAAATTTGAGGAAATACGTCTTTATCCCAAAATGAGAATTCCCGATATAATAGCCAATTGTCGGCTCACATATGTGACTTGTTACAACGATAGCAGCATAATTTTTGCGGTGGAAATTGAGATTTTGTTTTCTTATGATTTTATTGTTCAATATCTTTTGAATTATATAATTAATTGAAGCTGGCTTGAATGCGAGGTTCAATCGTAGTTATTGGTCTCAAAATTGAAATCCTTTGCGTCTGTCGATGACAGGTTGCGGAAGAATTTGTTCTGATAATTTTATCATTTATAGGGCAAGGGATAAATGGGGTTCGCATCGTAATTTGCGACCCAAGGGGGCACTATTACGACGTAAATTTGATAATGATTAGCCAAAAACAAAAAAACGCTAATCTTTTATTCTTTAAATTTATTTTTTACTGCAAGCAAATGATGACATCTGCATGATTTATAATGGGATTCAGTCAAATTATTGAGTTATTGAGATTATAATACTATAGGCCTAATCATGACTGAAATGCAACATTTAACACTTCCTACACAAATCTGCTAATCAAAATGTAGTAATTGCTAAGCAATTTTGATTTTGATTAGCAGTTACACATCAGAACTGCTAATCAATTCTCCTGCACTAATATATCCCTTGTCGGATGTACACTCATATCCCTAGAAATATATCGCCGTGAGGTACGAAGACAGGAACTTTTTCAATTTGATATATTTTCACAGATACGTGTGACATGTACCACATGCAATCTACTGATATAATGACGTGACAATATCTTTCGGTTCTTGAAAAATAAAAATCGTAATCCGACTGAATCCCTCCAAAATGAAATAGAAAATGCAATGTTTGGTTTCTGGCGCTGCTTTTGATATGAATATCATACTTACGCAGCCGATATAACACATTTTACTACAATTCAGCTAGTATATATACTGTATATATATACAATGAATATCATACTTACGCAGCCGATATAACACATTTTACTACAATTCAGCTAGTATATATACTGTATATATACAATGAATATCATACTAACGCAGCCGATATAACACATTTTACTACAATTCAGCTAGTATATATACTGTATATATACAATGAATATCATACTAAC
>JAODAI010048010.1:0-12238 GCA_027575025.1 Scotoplanes globosa | reverse complement strand
CCATGCACACACCGATTTCCTGAACGCTATACTCAAGTTATGAGTCCAGTTCAGTATACTACAGATACAGATACAGATACAGAAATTACAGTTTATCAGGTCAGAAGAAAAACTAAAAAAAAATGAGATGCCAGCCGAGTATGCACGTCTTAGGTTGTTATAAACTATACACATTTACATTGTTGTGTCTGGACATTTATCCAAAGACAATTTCCACCGCAAATTAACCTTGGACAATTTTCCCTGAGCACATTCTCATGGGGCAGGGAGCACAGTGGCTAAGTGGTTATGGAGTGAAGCACCGGCACCTGATGGGCCGTCGGAGCCCGGGGAGGATTTAACTTATTTATCATTTAACCTTCTCCCGGGCAGTACACTCTTGAGTGAATTTTATGTACTAATAAAAGGCCAATATCACATTCATACCCCGTCGTGGAAATATCCCTCTGTCAGGGAAGAAGTCCCACTGTAGGGGAGGTCTTCTTCAGGGAAATTCTTGTATTTTACATCATGGCCTATTTCCCCCTCAGTTGTAGTATACAAAAGTACATATTTAAATTTCAACAATCCCTCCTTCGACAGAGGGGGGGGGCAGTGTTCCTCCTTGCTGGCACCGCCGTTGCTGTCATTAGTATTGTTATTTGTAAGTTTTATATCATTGGATTGTAGAAATTGGGGGGTAAAATGCCAATATAGTTTGCTACTCTGTGGTATTAGCTATTAAAAGAAAGGTACAGTATATTTTAGATCTGAAAAATGTAGCCATAACATAAACAATGTCTTGTTATTTGGAATTGACCACCTTGTATGACTGACAGTTTTTTTTACCCATGTCACCTGTGATGATCAACTGTGATGCACCTTGGGAGGATCAGTAATATATCACCTGTCTCTATTTTAATATTTCCGGGTAGAGCATCTGCCTGCAAGTCAGTCGTGAGACTGAACAGTGTATGGTTCGCCGACCATGTGGGTTCAAAACCACTGGAGGCTAGGTCCTACCAAAGACTTTAAATAATAAATGGAATAACTGTTTTACACTTTAATTTACTGACATTCAGGAATTAAAAATCATAGCTTAGCCATTTTCATGTAGTATTTAACCAAATTTGGATTATGACAATTTTGGCCCTCTGACCAATTAGCTCAGGTGATAGAGCATGGCACTCGTTATTTGAAGGTCAGGAGTTCGAATACGGAGTGATATTTATATTCCAGTGGCACTAACTTGTAGATCAAAGGCTTTGGGTAGCTCATATAACCTCAATCAATCAATCTAAATTATATAACAGTGGGTTTAAATGAAGGATAAAGCCGTTTTGCTACTTGTTGTACTAAAGTGCTACAGTTTAATATGTCAAACTCTATTTTTTATTAAAAAATGTGATATATAAGTCCCTTTTCATCTAACCTTTAATAGTTATTTTCTTTACCAGCATGAAGTGTATGTCCGACCTTTGACATTGGGCCTCCTCTTCCTCACAATTCCATTTCTACCGGCGTCCAATTTATTCATTACAGTCGGATTTGTCATCGCAGAAAGAATTTTATACATTCCAAGGTGAGAAAATGGGTTGACAGCTTTGGTTTTGTAACGCCGTCCGTAGTCTTTTTACCGGGTCCAGAGTAATCAACTTCCCTGCACCTTTCTCCCCGGAAACTTTCCCACCGGCAACTTTCCCACCGGCAACTTTCCCACCGGCAACTTTCCCACCGGCAACTTTCCCACCGGCAACTTTCGCCCCGGCAACTTTCCCCCGGCAACTTTCCCACCGGCAACTTTCCCCACGGCAACTTTCCCCACGGCAATTTTCCCCACGGCAATTTTACCCACGACTTTCCTCCCGGCACCTTTCCCCCGGCACTTTTTTCCCCATATTGTAGAAAACTATTTTTGTAGACAATAACGTATCATTGATGTTATTCTTATTTGTTGCACGTAATTAACTTTGAAAACATATTTTTATCAAGTCATGAATATTCATAATTTGACAGGTCATCAACTATTTACCCCGAACCATAACAAATTGTATATATATCAATTTAAAGATCTAGTACTATAGAATCGTAATATAAAACATATCAATTCCCCCCAAATAGTTTGCTTTAATATCGTTGTAGCCAGTCACTTATATGTCATGTCTCTTGTATAACAACACCTTTGCAATCAGGGGGTCAGCTAGCAGAGGCAATTCCCCCATCACATGGGGCTGTTTGGGGTATGTGGGAGATGTAGTACAGGTCTTACTGTAGTACTTAGTTACCCATATCCTTATCTGATGGCTGCCAACTGGTCCTCCACAATCACCCAACTCTCAATAGTGGCTCCCAGTAGCTTTCTGCATGACAGTGGCCACACCCCGGTAACTATATCGGTTCACATTAGGCTAAACCTGGTGAGGGGAACATCCATCACATGAGGACCTTAAGTGGCGGTCCCGGGGCATGACTACCTGTCTCGTTATTCTAGTCCGGTCATCTTTTCGCAAAGAGTACGGAGTTATCCCAGATGGTCATCCTTGTGTTCGTTTGTATCATTAAAACCCTGAATGTGACTTAAATATCATTAACCTATCTGGCACTAATATAGCCTTGATGTTGATTTGCCGTTAAGAAATTCTCTCTCTCTCTCTCTCTCTCTCTGCTCTCTCTTGTAAAACATTGGCAGATTCCAAGGAGCCACCAGGAAAGATACATCCCCAATCCATGTATACAGTGTCTATTGTATACAATACCTCCTACGCCATCCATACAGTGTCAATCTATTAGCTCTATTGTGATATACACAGTATGCATGTATTGGTGCTTCTTATTGGCTCTTTTCTCCACCACAGTATGGGTTACTGCATCCTATTGGTTGTCGGGTGGCTGAGACTACGGCGGACGTTACCCAGCCGTCTTCATCCTGCTCTGCCTCTTGTTACTCTCTGTCTCATCTTCTCTCTCCGGACGATGGTCAGAAATCAGGACTGGATGAACAGAGAATCTCTATTCAGGTCAGAGTTGACCAACTATAGACCGGAATATACTGTAATATGTCCAGTGGACAAAAAATGCCTTTCTTTGTGCGGATATATAGGTGTGGATTCTTGTTTCCTTCATTGTGGAAGGGGGTGAGGGTCAAGGGTTAATCACTAGGAGGGTCACCCTTATCCCTCACCTTCTTTTTTTGTGTATCTCTTTTTATCTTTTTTACCAAAAATATTAAGGATACTGCCAATCAGCCGTAAAGTTACAAAGTATATCAGCCAAAGATGAGAACAAATTATATGTAGAAAACTTTGCAACTTACACATTTTTGTAAACAAAAGAACTATTGCAAAGTTAAAAACTTTATTCTTTTTACGTCCAAGATACGGATGTTTGTAACTTTTGTGAAATGATACCCAGCTGCATTATTACATACTGTACATATAACACAAATAGTTATCGCATGTGGCTAGAAACTCCCATGACAACCACTTAAGCTAACAACTCTATATTTTGAATTATCAATGAAATAAAACTTATTTTTTCATATTATTACATAATTATGTGAACAACGTAAGATCAACAACTATCCTACAAGGAAAGATACAGGGTCACATTTTACTAGCAATACTCTTCTCTACAATAGATCTCTATATAAGAGAGTGGAACTTGTTACTGAATAGTTTCCGATCGGCCACGGGCGTTAATGTATTTAATACAGGGATCAGGGCTGTTGGGTCTTTCTACCATTGTACATAGCTATAGCTACAATCTTGGGACAAAACTGTTGGGACACTTGGCTTATCTGAAGCAATGTATCATATTTTTGCAATAATTCCTCCCATATTAAATGTGAAACGTTATCATACATGGCATACCAAACCCCCTCGCCCCCGTTCAATGTTGTGAACCGAACATAAAATAATAAAAATACAGGAGTACTATACATGACTAATATGATCAACATTGAACGGGGGAGAGGGGGAGTGTGGTGTCCCATCTAGTTTTGTCCAAGATTTTAGTCTGGCCATCGGTTCATTGGGAGTTATCCCGGATGGTTATTCCTTTTATTTGTTTTATTTGTTTGTATCGTAAGAACCCTGAATTGGACATGAATGTCTGGCACTAGCCTCGATGCTGATGGTGCCATCAACGAGTTATCTCTCTCTCATGATGTGATGCATTGAGCATTGTGCACTTCATACATTTGCTATTCAACGAAGCCCACAAACCAGGGATTCTCAATTAATTCAATTGAAAGGGCCCACTTCTTGATCTAGATGGTTGGTCAACCCCACAGTTTCTATGTCCAACTTTTCTGCCAATATTTTCAAATACAGATTTTTCAACTCATTTAGGTGGACCCAGTTACAGCTAGTATAGGGAGGTAGTTCGTCCGGGAGTCGGGCTTGAGTGCCAGAGGTTCCGGGTTCGATACCCGGCCGAGCGCTGTGTTTTGCTAATGGGCCAAAACACTTTCTCACGCTTGCCTTGATCAGCTTCACTCAGACTGGAAAAATGAGTACCAGCTTTGCTGGGGAGTTATACCTGCGATGGAACAGCGTCACGCCCAGGGGGAGTCATTGACCCCCATCCGCTTGAGCTACAGAAACTGGAGCTAAGCACCAGCACCTGATGGGCCTGGGGAGGGTTTAACTTTTAACTAACGACCTACTACTAATACAAATAAAAAATAAAAAAAAGGTAAAACGGTACCCGGGTACCCGTGGGTATTCCAAAACGGGTACCCGGATATATAAATACCCGTTAGTCACAACCAATATGACATCATAAGTTCCCCTGTTTACTATGCATGTAAGAACTATATAGCCAGTATCTCTACCTAACAATAGAGGTTCTGCAACAATGTCACATTATTGGCAAACAACCCAAACTGCTGGCCGTTGTGGAGGTAACAACACCACATGTTCTGTGTACTGCCAATCAGCAATGGTTATTGTAAACAATCAGTTAAGATCAGTGGAAGCTACCAAGGTCTATGCTGGTCTATTATATTATAACCATTGGCCATTGTGGAGGTACAACAACGACCAACATCATATGTACTGTGTACTGCCAATCAGCAATTATTATTGCAAACAATCAGTTAAGATCAGTGAAAGCTACCAAGGTCTATGCTGGTGTATTATATTATAACTGTTGGCCATTGTGGAGGTATAACAACAGCCAACATCACATGTACTGTGTACAGTCAATCAGCAATGGTTATATTGTAAACAATCAGTTAAGATCAGTGGAAGCTACCAAGGTCTATGCTGACCAGTGTATTATATTATAACTGTTGGCCATTGTGGAGGTATAACAACGATCAACATCACATGTACTGTGTACAGCCAATCAGCAATGGTTATTGTAAACATCAGTTAAGATCAGTGAAAGCTATTAAGGTCTATGCTGACCAGTGTATTATATTATAACTGTTGGCCATTTTGGAGGTATAACAACAGCCAACATCACATGTACTGTGTACTGCCAATCAGCAATGGTTATTGTAAACAATCAGTTGTTATAATTTTACCTCCACTGTGCACTTATCAGTGAAATCTACCAAGGTCTATACTGGTGTATTATATTAACGCGATACACATTATAATTAGTGATAAACTTACGTTGAAGTTAAATGTTCTTTAATCGTTGTATTTTCTCGTCCATTAAGGCTGACATGATGAATGAGAAGAAGAAATTGTATGATTTTTTCCGAGATCTTGTCATCCTGACAAGCATGTACCTTGAGATAGTTGACACCAGGTAATAATTCATAATTATTAATAATAAAATGATAATAAAAACTAATGTTGTTACTCTGTAATATATCGCTTTCCAGCACAATAAGACATCAACACCAGTTTTGACATTTGGTGCGCGATAGAGGGATTCGCGCAATGGGGATTGGATTCGAGCAAATTCTGGTGGGTGGGGAGAGAAAATCCCTCCTCTGAGATAGACCTGTAACCATGATATATACTATTCCCTTTTCATGAAAAACAAAAAAATGCATCACAAAGTATGGCACACAGAAAAAAATACCTGTTTTCGGCGGTAATACCATGCATATTACTTAGTGGGCGTGGCTTATTGCGAAAATCTCAGGAAATAACTCTTGGACACAGTATCTCAAAAGCGTAAGTTTGATTAAGTTGATATTTGGTACAGGGCTGCTCTATAGATCGGTTAGGAAACCTATTGATTTTGACGATGATACCTCGCTCATTAATGAGTGGGCGGGACTTTATTTGTAAAATATTGATAGGCTAGCTAGACGCTAGGCTATTTTACAATGTACAGGCGAAGCCCTGGCATTTTTTCAGATTTGGGAAAATTGATACCCTATGGCCCACGGAAGAAACCTGTCTGTTTTCGGCGGTGGTTACCATGCATATTAATGACTGGGCGGAGCTTATTACAAAAATCTCCAGAAATGGCTCGCGAACACGATACTCAATAAGGTAAAAAAAATGAAATATGTTTGGCCGTCCTCTCCCGCCCGCTCCTAATTTTGGACAGTCATTTTTTTGGGGTAAACCCAAAATACTTACTTGTCAGGCATATTTCTCACGTAACATACAACTAAGTATTGTATATGTATACAGTATAATGTATACGTGATATAAGCTTACCTACTTATATATTTGCTTCAATAACTTGCACAAACCCAAAGTCGATTTTGGAAAATATATGTATTCTACGCACTGGTCTAGACTAGGAGGTCTATATTAATAGGCATACCTATTTTAAATCTTGTGTTCACTGGCTAGTGTAACCCCAAGTCGATGTTGCCAGATATATATATATACTCTACACACTGGCCTAGACTAGGCGGCCTATGTTAATAGGCATACCTACATTAAATCTTGTGTTCACTGGCTAGTGTAACCCCAAGTCGATGTTGCCAGATATATATACTCTACACACTGGCCTAGACTAGGAGGCCAATATTAATAGGCATACCTACTTTAAATATTGTGTTCAATTTCAAGAAATAGCTCGTGGACACAATATCTTAATATCACTGTAGGTCGTATTGTGTTGATATTTGGTAGAGGATTGCTCTGCTGATCTGTTAGGAAATCTATTGATTTTGACGATGACACCGCGCATATTACTGAGTGGGCGGGGCTTTGATTGTCAAGTATTGATAAGAGAAAGAACGGATCATTAAGTATGAAATTTATAACTTACTGAATTATGTTAATGG
The DNA here is from genome assembly GCA_027575025.1 of Scotoplanes globosa. Taxonomy (NCBI): domain Eukaryota; kingdom Metazoa; phylum Echinodermata; class Holothuroidea; order Elasipodida; family Elpidiidae; genus Scotoplanes; species Scotoplanes globosa. Next base: position 5,052 of record JAODAI010048010.1, on the reverse strand, counting down.
AGTCAGTAATATTCCATTGAAAATGTGATATATTTTGAAGTAATTAAGGCCTCCACTATCCCAAAATGAAGAATGGTAACATAATACCCGATCTGCCGTGATGCATCACATATATATATATATTGAAATGTTGAAATAAATTGTAGGTTACTCAAAGATCATGTTTGGTCAAGTAATGTTAGCCTAACGTTATAATTGCCATATTGATTATTATGTTACTAACACTTCTACCTGTCGATTATGTAATTTAAGACAATAAACCACCATGCACTTTGCATATTTCTTGTTATTTGCTGTACTACTTAAAATATATACCAGTTATGACAATGAGTCATGTTACGATATTAATTTAGTAGAAATGCTTAAACTACAACATTATATACAAGGACACCACTCATTATGAATAGTGATACATTAATATTACTAGCGTTTGTTCCAGTTCCAAAACACACATTTTTCACTTATATCCCAGCATCTTGTGTTTGATGTGACACTATTTCATTAACCCCCAAACTGCACAAATTATATCATTTTAAAGATCTTGAAATAGATAATCCAAAAATACAAAGAAACCACTTTCCCCCAAATCGACTTTCCTCTACTTTTGTGAGGGATGGTCACATATGTGGAAAATTAGTTACGTTTATCGCATAATTTATATATGCATTTTTTACACATTTTTCTGTCTCTTTCATGTTAGTTCAGTTGAAGGAGAAAGTGACAAAAGCGAGCTGCATCATATATTTGGACAACGTCACATTACGGAGAAAATGTGTGGACTGAAGTTCAGAGTCTCCCCCATTAGTTCATATCCAGGTAAAATTATATCTCACTATTGAAGTGGTCTTGTAAAATGTGTAGATTAAGTTCAGAATTTCCCCCAAAGTTCATTTTCAGGTAAAATTCCAACTCAATTATAAAGACTGGAAAAATGTGTGGATTGAAGTTTAAGAATCTCTCTCAATTATTCATATCCATGTAAAATTCCAGCTCATTAGAAAATATTTTTCTGAAAATGAAAAAATCCCAACCTGCTCTAAATTAGAACATGCTGCTTAGAACACAAGATGACTTTATCTTTATTTACCACACCCCAAATTGAATAACTATCCCCTGTGTCACATGTGATGCACCATGGCATATCCGGTGTTATGTCAACCCTTGATCATGTCGAGATACTCGTGTAAAAAGAAAGACAATTGGCTTTATTTTATATAAAAATCAAGAAATTATGAATGTTCTATGTGAATGGATTTTTAATAGAATTGGTCATGTTCCAATTCACCAGTGATCTATATCCATCTTGAAAGAACCTCACCTATGTCACAATGAAGAATGCCGGCATAATATCTCAAATTTACCCACTATAACTACCTTTTATCCAGGCCACCCCCCTGGATGACTACCAACCCGGATATGTACCCCCCACGGACAAGTACCTCCCAGGGTCAGTGTCAGGGTGTAGAGCCACTGATCTATACACATGGATATAACTTCGACCATTCACGTAATGATATAAATAGGTAACCACTTTTGTAACGGCGCAGAGCTTAATTTTTATTCCGAAGCACTTTGAATCACTGTGCAATCCGCCATACATAGTTGAATAACACGTTTCACCCTAGCTGGCTGTGTGTTTATACACTTGTAATGATGTACGTACGGTGCGTTCAACCTCAGACACGTCATTACACCACTACGCGTATAGTTGATCAACGCAAGTTTGCGCGCACATATCCGCTCTCCATATAGAGAAAATAAATCACTGGGAGGAGTAGTACTAGTAGCCTAAGCTAATATTAACGCTACTCCCATTGACTTTGTGTGTTAGTACATCTTTGACAAGGAGTAGTTGGAAGTGGTTACCCATCGGGCACGGTGATCCTATATACATGTGTATAGATCAGTGGATAGAGTGTATTTCACTAGTTGCATACAAGAATGGGTTCACCATTCACTCAATCATTCTCTTGGACAAATTGTCACACTGATTCCAGGATATAGTCCCAGTAAGGCTGCTGGCGGTCTGTAGGGGCAACTAGAGACCTTTGTTTCGGTTATTTGTGATTTCTCTGAAGACAAGCTGGGCGTCAGGGCCAACGGACCATATACCCTTAAATTATTTCACTGCTGTGGTTGGTTAATGTTGATAGCAATTTGTCATTTTGTTTTCCCGTTTCAGTGAATACGGCGGCAGCTGAGGTGCTATATGAGACTGTTGGTGAATTGGCTCAACCCGACAAAGAAACTGTCCTGTTGGACGTGAGCTGCGGATTAGGCACATTGGGCCAATGTCTGGCCGGGGTGAGTTATATGTTACTAAGCAACACCGTTGGAAGTATATTCTAGACATGTGATTGGACAACCTTGGGGAAGACCAGCCACTGGCTAACCAAGCTACCCTGATGTAAACGTTACAATGTTTTCCAGGCCCTGGTCACAGCTGTAACTCCCTGCACAATTACCAGCCCTGCTGGATATGTTTTCAATTTCCAAATTTTATTTCAACAACATCAGAAAAGTACACATAATAAATGACAATAGTTATGTAATATAAAGGAATATACAATAAACCATTGAAGTTGAGGGGCTACCTCCCGGCTAAATTCCGGCCAGTTCCCGGCAAGTGCCGGGTCCCCAGGGGCCGTGATTGCAATTGACAAATGCATTATAAGTACACCCAAAAGTATTCTAGACATTTGATTGGAACATATTTACAGTATTAACACTCATGATACTGAGAGCTTGTGTCAATAGACAGGGAGCCTGGGGGGGGGGGGAGTCAACCAGTAGTTGGAGGAGTATACCAGTAGTTGCAGTGGCACTCCATACTCTTTGCATTTATCTGCAATAGAACCATATATTATAATATCACTGTAAATATATAATGTATAGTTAACTAAGCTATTAATGGTTATATTGTCTTAAATAAAATATTAACGTGTTACATGATTGGTTACCACTATACGCTGGTTACCATAACTAAAATATAGTCATAGCCATAGGCCTAATAGGTCTACACAAATTGAACGTACATATAGGCCAAAATCAATCAATTCCAACTTGAACGTGACTGATGTGTTCAATAATTTGACCAATGTGAGACTGACCTGGTAATCATGTGAAGGGTATCTCAGGGTAGCAGCTGTGATATGGCGTGTCTGCTGGCGACACCATTAACTACAGAGGAGAAAGGTGACGAGTGGGTGTGCATGGTCATTCATGATACTAGAGACTATGGTGAACATTTTCCATTAAGTTTCGTAGGGATAGCTTTCCAGCTACTCTAGGCTATTTTGGGAGGTCACATTTCTCTTGTCTGGTGGGAACCTCCCACTACTCAAAATGTCTGGCAGTGACCATTCATGATACTAGAGATTATGCTGAACATTTTCAACTAGGCTTCATCCAGTTATCTTGTCAGCTGAGCTAGCCCATGCATGGCCTTTGGGGTTGTCTGACGGGCCCCCCACCTAAAAATGTCTGGCAGTGGTCATTCGTGATACTGGAGACCATAGTGAAATTTTTCATTAAGTTTCACAGGGTTAGATTTCCAGCTGAGCTGAGCTACACTAATTCATTGTTGAGGGGGTCACATTTGTATGTCTGGTGGGTACCCCCACCACTCAAAAAGTCTGGCAGTGGCCATTCGTAATACTAGATACAATGCTGAACATTTACACTAGATTTCATCCAGTTAGCTTGTCAGCTGAGCTAGCCCATCTGTGACCTTTGGGTTATCTGGCGGGCACATCCCACCACTAAAAATGTCTGGCAATGGCCATTCATGATACTGGAGACTATAGTGAACATTTGCCATTAAGTTCCATAGGGTTAGCTTTCCACCTGAGCTACCCTTTTTTGTGGGAACCACGTTTGTCTGTTTGGGGGGGCACCCCCGCCTCTTAAATTGTCTGGCGTTGGCTGTACATAATATGCGGGCATATGTTACAAAAATTGCAGTAAGTTTTGTGAGGTTAGCTTTACACCTATGCTAGAAGATTTGGGGGCCCCATTGTATTGGTTCCCCTGACCACACCCACCACCCCAGACTCTTTTATCCGAAGGTACGTAGAACATTCCATTTTATACAGATATTGGTTAGCTTCCCAGCTAAGCATACCGAAGACTTTAAAAACGGTACATGTTACCTGCCCACTTGATGTTCACCGTGCAAGATTGGAGCATGGTGCACAATCCAGTGATCAATCAACTAGAAAAAAGTCCCAGGAGACCTGTTAAACACAATATATAGTCCAGTGTTCTAAAACCCATTAATTATCTTACCTTTACCTAGCCGGCGGCCATCCACTGCAGGATGTATCCCTCTATTAGACCTTTCCAAGTTGTCCTGTCCAACGCGGTTTGTGTCCAAGAACCTCGAGCGTATTTAGTGATGTCATCTCTCTATCTTTTCTTGGGCCTACCTGTGGATCTTTTCCAGGTTCTTGGTTGCCACTCCGTGGTTCGTAATAATGCCCTGCCCTGCCGGGACTTTTTATGAATGTAGCCGGGGAAGCAACACACATATTACAATTGTGAAAATAACATCACCGTCCACGCTATGCCCGGGTAGTGGGGGAACGGATTACAATTGACAAGTGCATTACCGCAAGGCGTGTAGTTTGCATACAGAGTAATGTTGATTATTTACAGCGGCTCAGGACCTCTGTGTTGAAAGGAACGGGAAACATATATCATTTATTCAATAAAGTTTTGAGTGCCATAATTATCATTATTATGTCATTTAAAACCATGCATTCATTATTTTTTATTATTAAATCATTGCTACTATCAATGACATGTTGAACAAAATTGTCTCTAAACTTTAAAAATATATATGCAACTGAAAACCATTAATTATATCTATTTTTGATTTCTTGTTTCAACAAGAAATCTATGCGGTCACCCCGGCGTGTGCGGGTGTGCATGCGGGCGGGTGTGTATGTGTGTGTGTGTGTAACGCCTAGCTCGAAAACACGATAACTCAATAACCGTTAGTCCGATTGAGTTGATATTCGGCATAGGGCTGTTCTATTGGGCGGTTAGGAA
>JAODAI010047899.1:0-12238 GCA_027575025.1 Scotoplanes globosa | reverse complement strand
AGCGCTGCCCAAGCGCATGTGTGCGGTGTTACATCAGAGTTTTCCTTCTCCTAGATGGCCTGCCTGCCAAGGCTAAGGAGCACCTTAGAAATAATAACAACAATATCGGCATCCCGAAGGCATATTAATAAATCACCGCGAGGCAGGGGGTCCGGACCCTTTGATCCCCGCCTATATCGGCATAGAAGGCATATTACAAAATCACCGCCTAGCCTTAGGGGGTCCGGTCCTCCCGGCCCCCGCCCACTGGATCCGCGCCTGGATGTGTTTGCCGATATAGTTTGTGTTTGTCCAGGTGATATTCAGAACATTTCGAAGAAGTCTTCTCTGGCAAGCGTCTATTTTGTGGTATAGTGCTTTTGTTGTTCCCTGCAGTTCACAGTTGTACAAGAAGATGCTCTTAATAAGAGCATCAAAGATTCGAAGTTTGATGTGCTGATCTAATTTCTTACTTCTAAAAATGTTTTGACAGTGTACGGAAGGTGCCATTCAGTGGTAATTTCGATCCTGCGATTGATGTCCTCACTTGTTCCTAATAGACTACCAACATATTTACACTTTGACCTGTTGGTATCGCCGTTCTGTATATCGAATATCATATATAGTATGAGAAGAAGTTTGATCTGTTCGCAATTTATTTACCTATTTTACGTTTATATGTTACAGGTTTACTCCATTCTCGAGCTTCATTCGGTGTTACATATGAACATGACTCAGACGATAGTATAATTCATATGCATAGGATATAGTGTTGATATGAATGATGGTGTATGTTGTGTGATATGTGTGTTGAGTGTTGTTTGTGTTGTAATGGCGCAGAATTGGATGTTGTTCTACAAATAATTAATATTTTTGATAATACACACATGGTCTATTACCAAATGGAGATCGTTATGACGTCATCTGGCGACTATGACGACGGAATAGCGATCTCCATTCCGCAATATAAACCTCAGTACCATCTGTGTATTATCCCGCAAGTATGTATGGCGATGAGATCAGTAACTCCGTGGATTGCCCTCTTGTTTGTATTGTACTTTAATGTGTATTACAGTCCAATATTATATATGGTCAGCTACTCACACTTGTCAGCATGTTGTGAATTAGCGGAGGTGGATTGGCACCAAAATATTTTGCACCAAATTGAAGTAAGCATATAGACTTGTCTGCAAAAAAAGTAGGCATTCTATGTCCTGAAAGTATTGTGTTGTTTAGTATTTTACAGAACAAGTTGTATAATTGGTTTAATTTGACTAATAGCCTATAGGACTTAGGCCTATATTATAATTAATATTTATGAGAAGCTTGATAACCTAGTGATGGTGTACATGAAGAGAACAGTGTCCTACAATCACAATTAATGCAGCTATATTGAAAACTTATTTTACATTCTAGGCCTCCCTTCCAGCCAACATTAACATATGGGTCCCACGCAGATTCCACGTGGGTCCCACATGGGTTGTCATACGGTTCCTATATGGTATTCCATATGGGTCCCATATGCATGTGTCCACGGGGGTAACATGGGACCCATATGGGATGCTATGTGGGTCCTATGTGGGACATGTATGGGATGGCATATATGGGTTCCACATGGGTCCTATGCGTAGGCATCCTATACATTGGCAATAAATAGGCTATGTATGTGCCATGTACGGGTTCTGTGTATGTCCTGTATGTGTCCTATATGGGATATATGTGGTATTGCTCACGTGAGTCCTATACGAGAAGTCCATATGGGATGTAACCTGTTCCACCTCTTAATTATATATAATCAAGAATATAACTCTAACAAAACCTGCAAAAGCGGGCCTTTTTACCCCGTTTTACCCTATTCGCCCATTAAGCATGATGGGTAACTCCAAACTGTCATTGCTATACCCGGATGCCGCCAATGTTGGATACATGCCCAGTGTCAAGTTGAGTGAGAAAAGGGGACAATTTATAATAATTTTAGTAACCTACAAGTTAACATTTTAACATATATATGATGCATCACGGCAGATCGGGTATTATGTCGGTATTCTTTATTTTGATATAGTGGAGGTTTTAATTAAAAATATATCATGTATGAAGTTCAATGAAATACTACTGACTCCATTAAAATAATTCAGTAACTTATCAATTTAATATTTTCTTGACCTTGCTATCAAAATAAAGTCACGGATACCTCAAAGAGTCAACATGATCGAAGGGCTGACATAATACATGATCTGCCAACACATATTATGCTACCGTATATACTATACATGTATGTAGTATGTATTATCAGGGAGCTCTTGCGAAGGTAGCATCGAGTTGAACCTATTAACAATTGTCACCACAGGATGCCTTTGATATATGAATATGGTATACAACTTTCAAATGAGCCAATTGTTGTAGAATTATATAGTCGTTTGATGATTTTTTTTAAGCTTTGACCTTACAAGCCTACTTTTACTTCTTTTTTTTAAATGAGAAAATTGTTAAAAAGTGTTGGTTAACCAAAATATTTGTATATTAAGCCCATCACACATTCATTAACTTTTCCCACGAAGGTTGTAACGAAATCAACCCAGTGTCAATTGTCACCGAAGGCTGTCTATGATATCTGAATATGGTATCCAAATTTCATGTGAGCCAACGTTTGTAGAATTAGTCGTTTGAAAAAAATGACCTTTGACCTCGCGACGTTATTTTTACGTTTATTTAACAAAATAAGAAAAGTTGTTAACAATATGTATTAACGAAAATATTTTACATTGAACATCGCAAACTTGTTAACTTCACCTACGACGATCGCATTGAGATCAACCCAATAACATTTGTCACCGAAAGGTGCCTTTGATATATAAACATGGTATCCAAATTTCATATGAGCCAGAGGAACAGAGGAACCATGTAATATTGATCAAACTTCAGGAAAATCAGTATTTCGAGTTAAAGTTAACATTTTCTAATTGTCAGATAAGTTTATATGTAGATAACGTTCCCATGCTAGTGACAGATAAGTTCTAGCGTATCTTCTCTAGAAGTACACAGTTACTACTCTGCAGTTTAATGGTACTTTAAATTAATAATTATTTGAGTACAATTTTGCCGGTGATGTTAACATACATTTTATTTTGATTTATGACAACATAAATCTTAATTGAATTAAACTTAATTGTATGCCTATTGAATTAAACTATATATTATACACATTAATGTATGTGACTCTACCAGCCTACTGAGGGGTGAAAACGTGATATTCGAGAAAAGGTCAATAGGCTTATAGCTAATTTACTATTTACTACTTCAAACTTAAAAGGGTTTTATTGTACAAAACATGATGACATTATACTTTTAAAACCACGGCTTTTAACATGCAAGGTGTGTGGATTTGATTTAAACTACGGTACACTGTCAACCAAACTGTAACATATTTCGAACACCATATGGCGTTTAGGCTAATATTATATAATAGGCGACATAGGACCCTAAACACTTCGTAAACACCTAAGCGTTTATTAAAGTTGTATTATAAACACAATATAAATACCGACTAAACACAAACTATACATTTCAAGTTGAGACTAAACACAAGATGTACATCTTTAAACTTTTCAAGCATTACACAATGCAGACGTGACGAACGTTCAAATCTTTGGAGTTCTTAGTACCATCGCGGCCCCCACCAAAAAAAGGGGGAAATAAACTGTGATAATTAAAGTCAATAATACCCGAATTTATTCATTGATTTCATTAATACCTTGATTTCGGTATAATTGTGATATCGTAGAAATAAATCCTGAATTATTATCATATTTGTTATATTATACGGTATTTCCGTTTGCATTGACCCCAATTTTACAAATTTGTGCTAAATTATCGCTGTTTACTTTTTCATAGGCAAAGCGTACTCGTTACGACAAGTAGTCGGTGCATTGACAGCACACATACTGGTACTGTGATTTATTTGTAATACAGGCCTCGCCGTGCTAGACCAATAAGAGTGCTATATTATATTCTCCAAGATTTGGCCACTATCGGTACGGTAGCCGGATGAATTAGCGACGTGTGTGTGTCGATTGTACAGCAATATGTCAGCGAAATGTTTCAACTTGTGCCTGACGTCATCATTATTATTATTGCCAAGACCACCCACCTTTAATATAATTAACACTATTTTTCTATTTATTTAAAGTTAATCGACAGTCTCCGTACATTTTGTATATTACCCTTATCTAATTCACGTTACGTTATACTTTAAATCAAGCTTTTGCTGATACAATTACATGTTTTCAAGCAATATAAGGTGTTATAAATAACGAATAACGATTTTTGACTGTATTTTCTAAAAGCTATTATAATATTAATAATATAATGAAAATATTGTAAATCCGGCAACATGTAAATGTGAAATGGATATCCGGTTCAAATAAATGAACCGGAAATCCGAAATCAATTTGAACCGATTCGGTTGGGTGCCCCTTTCCGTTCAATTTTGAACCGTTGCGGTTCATATTTGAACAGTTTGTTTTTAGAGTGTGACTCCAGTTAAGTTGATAACCGCAAACTTGTACACCGAATCCTACTGGATTTATCTGCAGCATTTGATGCAGTTGATCATGTTTTGTTATGACACCTTCTTCGTATTGATTACTCTGTTTCAGATGGTACTCATGCCTGGTTTGCTTCTTATTTAGCTAATCGTTCACAAAGTATGTACTATGGTGGCAAACATAGGCTAAGTCTAAGGATATTATTTACCACCAGGTTGTGTTTTGGGACCTATATTGTTCTCACTTTACATTAAAGGGGTGGCAGACACTGTTCGTATGAATGGTATCTTTCATCCGTATGCTGATGATACGCAATTATTCATCTCATTTAATGAATATGATATATTATCTGCTTTGAATAAAGTGTTCTATACGTGGTCTTTGTTAATCGATGAACAATCACAAGTTAAAGCTTAACATATAGGAAAAACATAAACTATTGAAATTCCATTTATGGTTGTTGATGGGCATCAAATTAAGGTTTCCGGTAAATTACGAAACTTTGGAGCATTGTTTGATAACATACTATCTTTGAATTATTATATTTCAAAGACTAATATGCAGCCTAAAAATATTTCGTATATATAATATCATCAGGAAATTTCTTGATCAAAAGAACGCGGAAATTTTAATTCATGCATTTATTTCATCAAAACTTGATTTTTGTAACTCTCTTTTGTTAAGTTGGTTTATCAAACAAAATACAGCTGCACCCATTATAAATAAATATGCTAGACGTACTGATATTCAGTACTTTATGATCTATACTGTCTTTCTATTAAGTCCCGCGTTTTCCACTGTAAAAAATAACAGTTAAAATTGCAGCCAAATGGCTGTCATCTGAAATGCCCAAAAAACTTGTAAATTTTACAACCCACTGTAATTTATAATACAGTTTAAAATTTTAAATTATACAAAATATTGTAAAGTTTACTATTGTATTGCAAATTTCACGGTAAATTGGAGTATCTACAGTTTTAAACTGTATTTCAATTTACAGCTGATTATTAAATTTACAAGTTGGTTGCAAAATTTACAATTTTTCTTTGGCATTTCACAGTTCATTTTTTACAGTGTAAGCTTAGATTTAACCAGCTGCTTTACATTGGTGAACTGATTCATTCTTATAAAACTTATCGCACTTGTAGTGGATATCAAATAGTACAACCACTTTATAATATCAATTGATATGGCAGTCAATGTTTTGCATTTGCGGCTACACTTCGGAATCAATTACCAGATAGTATCAAATCATGTGAAACGTTGTTCCGTTTTAAAAAGTATCTTAACCCTAACTTACCCGGGCGATTTTGATATCTGTGTGTCCGAGGGGGCTACTTCGCCCCTTCCCCTCCCCCAAAAAAATCAGCCATGTATTGTCCGAATAATCTGAAATGTGACATGTCTGTGTAGAAAAATATATGTTATGGACAACATTGAACTAACAAAAAATCTTTATTATTTTAAATTTTGGTAATTACACGCTAATTATAAAGGGAATATGCAAATTTAATATTTTTTCCCAAAAACGGAATCACCTCAAATTTGACTTGAAATTTAATATAACTTCATTATTAACCAATAGAAACACATGTGGAAGAAAATACCTATGCTAACAATGCATTTGGAGACAAGTATATGTTAAAATGATTTTATAATGACATTTGAGTAATTTCTTATGCATTTCATTGTTTTTTGTGATTATCCGTATTTTCTATGTATTCTATTGTTTTTATGTCTTCAATTACATTGTTTTTTATGTATTCTATTGTTTTAGATGAAATGGGATGTATTTGGCAACAAGTTTATACTCACAAAATGAATTAAAGTCAATATATTTACAAACAACAGTCTTATACCATATACAATCTATGTTCACAATGATTAAGTTTACAAACATATGCAATAATTGCACATTTTAAAACATACCTTCTTAAGATTAATGTGACATCAACATGAAGGGGGCCCACATGAACGGAGATAGTGTACCCAAGATATCAGAGAAAAAAGTCATATGCAAAAAATATATAGCCCGAGCGGTTGCGATTCAGGAGTAAAAAATGTCGAGGGGGGTATCCCCACGGGTAAGTTAGGGTTAAGACTCATCTTTTCGCACTTCATTATAATTCATTTTCATGAACATTGATTATATTCGGATCATGTGGTACACAATGTACATTACATTTAAAAAAAATAACTGTGAAGCGCTTTGAGGTATGACCTTTCGTCATATGCAGGAAAAGCGCTATCTAAATTATTATTATCTTTACAATTTCCAATTTCAGAGATTTCAGAGATCAATTTTTGCCCATAGGCATATTTAACTAGAAGGTGTTGTTGCTTTATGATTTTTTTTAGTTTTAAAATCAGTTTACTGTCCTAAATATTTACAATTTGTAGCGTTAAATCTTTTTGAACTTTGGATAAGTTGGCGATATCTAGGGTTATCAAAACGGACTTTTTTACAGGGATTTGGATTTAAATTTTAGGCAGTTTGTAAACAGATTATAAATATTTCTTTCCAATAATTGTTTAGATAATTTGTAGAAAGTGGTTTTACTTAGTTCAACATTGATATTTTCATTGTAGGTATTTTTGTAAGATGGTAAACGTTAGAGTTCACCACGTTCTTATACTCTAAAACTATGCCAGGTAGAGCACTACATTATCTTGGTGAATATAATCAGGGATGCCTGGTGAACGTGCATTTAAAATACTCCTGGTGAATATCCTTGTTAATTTCAGAGTATATTGTAATACATGCATGCCTAGCTATGCTTATCAATATTTCCAAAAGATATGTCAAGTCGTAATGGACTGCCATATACAGCATCACATAATCAAAGAACATTCATTTTGTTAATGCATTGGTTCTTTCATATAGAAAGTTACAATCGTACACAAAACATTTATAATGTTCAATATAAATTTGTACCTGTACACATATCGTATAATTTAAATTAGAGTCAATGTGCATAATATTTCGTACCTGTTGTGTCTCCAATCAAGAAAAATACACTAATACATTTCGGGGGATTAACATAATTACTTAACAGATCAATGTCTGCAAAATGCACTACATAATTATATATATCGGATATAATCTCAATCTATGGGTGAATACAATTATAACTTTCATGAAATATAGGCCATGCCCCTAAATTGTCAAATTCGTTATTTCTTCACTGAAAAGCGTAGTAAGCATGTCGATCTTATTAGAAGTACCACCTTGTTGACAATAATTGACGATATTGGCTGTTGTTATGCCCGTATACACTTTCAAAAAGTAGGGGTCACATTTCCCAACCGTATAAAGAAATCATCTACAAACCTAAAATGCCCCATGCATGATTTAACCAATGAGCTCCCATAGTTCATTCATTTCATTTCATAAACTTTATTTCAACCAATATTTATAGCAATATATAATATATATCATCATTTATATTATTATAACTTATAAGCTTTTAACATAAAATATATAACAAATGTATAATAAATCAATTAGATTACCGGTTAGGGGATACCAAATAAGCTAATAATAGATTATGTGTGGTCCCCTGAACATATAATAAAGTACAAAATAAACAAATTTACAAGAAATATGGTGACATTACACAATAATATACTTGGATAAAAGATACACCTTTAACAAATATTTGACAGAGAAATAGTGTAACTACTTTTAACATGATCTGGAACCGAGTTCCATATATTAGGCCCTAAATATTTAATAATTTTTTGACTACTTGTCAATTTGCAGAAATATGAATAAATGCGATCTCCGCAACGAATGTAAGAAGTGTGGTCACGATATATAAAAAATGAATTCAAATTGGCTAGAAGTGTTCATTTAGAATATTGAAACATAAATACGGCTGCTTAAAAATACGCAATGTCGAATATATTCAGGGTATTACAAAAAATAAATAAAACGAGGCATAGATGGAGACATATACGGTTCATTACAAATAATTCTTAAAGCACGTTTTGTAAGATATTAATACGGTTAACATGTATTGAATAAGAGAAACTCCAAATTATTGTTCCATGTGAAAAATATGGAAGGATTAAGGCATTAAATATAGAAATTAAGCAACGTTTAGGGATATTATCTTTAATTTTGTATAGATACCTATATATTTGGATTGTTTTTCGTAAATGTAATCAATATAAGAGGTACAAGGTAAGTTCTGATCAATAATGACACCAAGAAATTTAGTTTTATTAGCAAAAGGAACAAGATCATGCCCAATTTAGACACCATTGTCATTTAAGGTAATACTTGTTTGACCATGGTGGAACATAACAGATACAGTTTTCCTAGAATTCAGGTGGAGTTTGTCGCAATTGAACCAATTAATAATAGTTAGGCATATCCGTATTAATATCAGAAATTATTTATTTTATATCAATTCCAGAATTAAGTATGTTGGACATGTCATCCGCATGAAGAGTGAATGAACATCTTGAGGAACAATTAGAAAGATCATTAATGTATAGTATAAAAAGAGGTGGACCTAAAATAGAACACCGAGGAATACCAGTTCTAATGTGTTTAAGGGATGATTTAAAATTGTAAATAGAAACATATTGAGAACGATTAGTTAAAAAAATAAACCAGTCTAGCGCTGTTACTCGAACACAATTGTACGACAGCTTAGAAATAATAATATCATGGTCAAGACTCAATAGGATCGAAGGCTTTAGAATGATCGAGAATAACTCCTGACATGACAAATGAATTAACAATAATATCGGTTAGCTGAATAATAGCGTGTGAAATTGACTTATCATGTAGGGAGAAAGCCATATTGATGTTTATAAAATGCATTGTGTTTAACCAAAAATTAATAAAGTATGTTATATACAATGCGCTTAATATTTTTTGAAAAACAGGAAAGAACAGAAATGGGTCTGTAATTTCCAATACATTGTTTATCATTTAACACTGAGTTGCCTGGTGAAAAATAACTAGGCAAAATTCACCAAACAGTTTTTAGAGTTCCACGATTTAACCAGGGAGCTTCCAGATTAAACACTTACCTAGTGAAAAAAAATAAACAGCCAAATTTCATCAAACCGTTTTACATGTACACTAGGGTACATTTATCTAGATTGCTGCCTATAATAATTGTATGATCAGTATTAGTCTGAAGTCCATTGTATGCACGAGCATTTGTGTTAACAAATATGAAATTTAAAGGGGATATTATACTGATTATATAATCAATCTGGGCTATAATTGGGTTTCTATGATATACATGGATGAAATTACTTGTCCATGTGTTGATGTGTTCTAGTTTGTGTTTGAAAAAAGTGTTGCATAAGTATAAATTATTGCGTTCAATTAGATCAATTAAGAATTCACCATTTGTGTTAGTATAACCAGTGTTATATTTTCCTATATGTTTTGTCAACTAGTCTTGGCGTTAAAGTCACCAAAAATAATTAGTTCTTTTTATTTACTCTATTAATAAGGTGTTCAAGTTCTTGGTAGAATATTTCTGATGTGATGGTGAAAATTGTAAAAAAACTACGTTGTAAGCTAACGATATGATAAATTGATTGGTAACACACACTATATTGGCACGTAGGTACGTGTATGATACATTACGTTTTAACGTTAAACGTTTGAATGTTGCACATTGATAAATACTTAGAAATGTTGGTAAAATACTGGACGAATGATGTAAAATTATTCCAAATATTGAAAGCACAGTCGAATAGCAATGATCCTTAATATATATGGAGGAGGTGATCCTTATCAAATTATCATGTTGAGCATAAAATAACGAAAATTCTGGAGAAAGTTCGCAGCCGACAAGACGTCACTAATGTCACATTTGTATAATAAACTTTTAATTTTGTGAGGTTGTGACCAATTTGGGATTTAGTCTATATGCCTATGTGTAATATGTTGTGACTAGAGTATCTGCACAATCTGTTATATTCTCCCGCCTTAATGCGCTGATGTAAACCTTTTACTAATTATACGATGGCATGTGAGTTTTTAGAGGTGTTATATTCTGAATGATCTATACCCGCCCACTGATAATATATATAATGACCCTCCAATGTGTAGTTTATGTAATATGCCTTCAATGTCATGCTCGGTACATTGTTGTCGGATCCGCCGTGTTTCAACAACATGAATGTTGCGATATCGATGACTAATACCCTTTTCAGCGTGGTTGTTAGGCTGTTGTGTGTTCTAAGTTAACCTTAATTTATTATTAAGGTACAGGTATATGTTAATAACAATAGTAGGGTAATATATTGAGGGGTAGAGCTAAAAACTATTTGAATAACCGAATTAATTATATAATAATATACTCTAGTGAATTGTGAGTATATATAGCATCTAATAAGGGCAGCCGCCGTGGTCTAGTGGGATTTCTCTGGATTCACGATCCTATGGTTGAGAGTTCTAGCCCCGCAAGGACAATTGGTTGACGTTGGGAAGGGCATCCGGTCATAAAATGCTATATCGCACTTATAAAAGTCATTGCATTAGTAAGGCACCGTCTAAGCCCTGTAAGGGTATGACGCTAAACACCTTCATTATCTGAGCTTTGCAGTACTGATATTCTGAAGCTTTGCTGCTCTTGTTATTAGTAACGTAATGCTTTCCCAGCTAGTTACCTCAATGCTATGTCACACTTATAAACGTCCTTGCATTAGCAATGCATCGTCTAAGCCCCACAGGGGGAGTGAGAGACGTTAAACACCTTCATTCTCTGAGTATTGCAGTATTGAGATTCTGAAGCATTGCTGCTCTTGTTATTATTAATATAATGCTGTCCCAGCTAGTTAACCAAATGTGCCTAAAGTATATGAGATGAAGAAGATTGTTGAGAATAACGTCTGCCACATTGTCGTATCGTCCACGCCCTATACGCTCGACAAATTAGCAACCGTTACCATGGCTGCGATGGAAATTCTCGCAGTACAATACCGTGCGTAGAATATTGGATTGGAAGCAATCTTTAATAGCATGTTGATCATTGATATCGTTTGGCAGCTAACACTAGCTAATGACTGAACCAGGGATTTCACCGTCAGTGCATATGAGTGATATCTACATGTAGTATTCAAGACATGCCATACATGCCGTGAAATACGGCGTATATCGACTACAAACACGGATAATGAATATTATAGTAGTATAACGCAGCCCTATGGGTATATATAATCCACAGTTTTAAGTGTGTGAACGCTGGAGTTATTACAGTTAACGTCCATAGGTATCTACACCTAGTCATTAATTAAACACACATCCATAACACATACTACTACGTAGTGTTAGTGAGGTTATCGTTTCTTTGTTCATCTTTAAATGTACTTGATGTTTAATACTGAATGAATTATCACATGGTTGGATGCACCGAATACATACTGCATCTCTCAACGATTACAGATTCTCGAATATGCGCAGTGAATACTATGTGTACATCATTGAACGAATAAAGACCACTGTATCCACGCAGTATTGGACAGTATATTCAGGTGAGGCTTTTATCCGATTGTGATATCTATTGCATAATAAATGGTGGTCAGGCCTAGGTTAAAAGAAAATTTATAATTTCACAATATACAATATAGAAATTTATGACCACGGGTGTCCGTTACTATGGTACGTGCCAATATATATATATATATATATATATATTTGCGTAATATATAACCTATAATAATGTGTATAATAAACTGGG
>JAODAI010047788.1:0-12241 GCA_027575025.1 Scotoplanes globosa | reverse complement strand
TCGTGCAATGGTGCAAAATAATTAACATCATGTGACACACAATTGACCAATCAAATGTCTAGAATAATCTTGGGTGTGGTACAATACCTGATCAACCATGGTCTATCACAAATACGGCTCAGAGAGGATACATATAGTACCCATGATATGAAGCTGCATCATGGACCTCCTAGATCTACACAAAGGCAGATACAATATATATGAACCATTGTCACTATCCGCAAAGAACAACGATTCTGGCAAGTAATTCCATTCCTCAGTTACACTCTCAAAAAGTTCAAAGTGCCAATGGTATTGAAAGGGTTAAACCATAATCTTCTTATCATAAATTTAACTCTCAATTCACTGAGACGACAGGATATCTCATAAACAAAATGAATATGATGTAACATATAGCATGAAATCTACCTGAATGAAAATATCATAAATTAAAACTTAAGAGACTTCATAGCTCTACCAGCAGTGTAGTTTATAATAAAAATTAAAGGTATACAAAATTTATCATGCGCCATCGATCTAGTGAACAATTCCTAGACACAGCACAATTATTACCCCAGTTATTGATACACTTGGTCATGAACAACACCAAATAGATTCACCACGTAGGTTCCTGGTTATTAAACACCTGGGTGAAGTGAAGCAAGTGAGATAAAGTGCCTGCCTCAAGGGCACATCCTAGAACGACCAGCAGCAGCGCTGGGATTTGAACCCACAATCTTACAATCACAAGCCACCACTGCGCTATTTTGACTTTTTTAGTTGTAGATTATTAAGTTATTGTGGAGCGTCAAAGGAAAAAGAATGTCCCATTTGTAAAGATTTTTATTTATTTTTATTTCAATATTTCATGTCAGGGTAACTTCTTTAGCCATTAGCTAATCTTCCAGAAAGCCCTGTGACGCAACAAACGGACAAGGGGATAGAGGGGAAAACCGGGAGTGCCCGGAGTAAAACCTCTAGTTGTAGACATGGCAATCCCATTTGCACGCCCGATAGGGAATCGAGCCCCGGTCGCAGTGGTGTAACAGCGTAGCGCTTACCACTACGCCACAGCCTCAATGACTCAATTATAGTCTTGATCCTGCTGTTAGATCCTTTCATACTTCAGCCATTCACGTTGGTAATAAAATAATAAAGTACTATCTGATATTTTAATAATTTGACTGATGTAATAGTTTGCCTGACATACCTGAGTATCTCTGTTGTCATGATGAGACAAGCTGCATCTGGATGTAACTGAACATCACCAGTTAGGAGGCCAACGTTCTCAAAGGTGTTCTTAAACTCTCGGAACTTCTGATTGGACAAGGCTTTGATCGGAGATGTGTAGACCACCCTGATTGGATAAAGAAAAAATGTTAAAGCCACTGGCCATTATCTAACCTAATTCCTCCTGTATTACAAAATTATGTACTTGTCAATTATAATTGATTTCTGGAGATGGGCGGTCTGATGTGGAGGTGCATATTAAGGATCCAGTCGGGGGCTCTGGCCTGGAGAAATGTAGAGGATGTTATGTCAGATAGACATATTTCTAAGAAATTAAAAGGGAAGGTTTGGGTAAGTGTTATCCAAGGATGTGTTGATGGACTTGAGACAGTGGCTCTGACAGGGGCTCAATAACTGTGACTCCAAATATGCAAAAATAATTGCATGACACAGATTGCAGGGGTAATCGGGTGGATAGGGAGGATATTGGGATGAATAGGAGTCTTACAGATAGGGTGATAAGGGGACGCATGAGGTGGGCTGGCCATGTAGAACATATGGATATTCTTCAATGCCAGTGCAATGGCATACTCAGCTACCACTGTTTTACCAGCTGATGTACGTGTAGCTACAAACACACTCTGATGTCTTACCTCGTCATATTCTTCAATGCCAGTGCAATGGCATACTCTGCTACCACTGTTTTACCAGCCGATGTATGTGCAGCTACAAACACACTCTCATGTCTCTCCACATGAATCACAGCCTGCTTCTGAAATGTGTCAAGCTCGAAGTGCCACTAGAGAAAAAAATAAGAAAATATGATTCAACAACTTTTGAAGAAACTGGCTAAAGTGGCCTTACCCATTGTAAAATCAATGTTAGATTACCCCTAAAATAATTGAATATAGTGATATTGTCTAATGGTATTATGTTTTTTATATAGTTTATTCCATCACAATGATCTCAATTCACTTAGACTAATTCACTATTATTATCCATCAACTCAACAAAGAATGTTGGTTGTATAAGTCATTTCTGGTGCAGCACTGTCATCGAAATGGAATACCCTGAAAAAGATTGCTTAAAATTAGGGCAAATTCTGAAACATGACCTGTAGCCGACCCATTTATGATTTGACAAAGAATGACCAAACTGTTAGCCCTGGTCACTGATGATATGACTAAACGATACACCAATATAGCACAAGGTGACAGAAAGCACATCACAGGTTCCAAGTCATAATCAAATCTTAGTATTTTAACACAAATATACGTTTCGTAACAAAATTAAGCTACTTAATATTTTTTTTCATTTTACATTGAAATTTCAAGTTGACTAAGTGTTGGAATAATACCAGATTTACCATTCATATACAACAAGAATTGTCCCCTAATAAAAACGTATCAAGATTTTATCAAATCCAGGCCAATCAGTTCTGAGAATCAAATTAATTTCCCCATACAGATTGTAGTTAAGGCCTACATCCTTACCTGATAATGAGGGCAGGATTGCTTTGTGACAATTGTGGGTCATACCAGTTCAGTAGATATAACTTCTCCGGAATCAAAATTACTGAAACTCAGACCTTCACGTATGAGAATCTCAGAAGAGCTGTAAATTTAGCTCTTGGGATTTTTCACATATTTTTTCTGGTCCATACTTCTAGCACAATAGGGCTAAATGTAACGGACTATGTATCATTAACGATTTGGGACTAATATTAGCATAGTAGCATAAGTTTTTTAGGAGAGCAACTAATTGCTCTCCTGATCACTTTTCAGGAGCACTTTTCAGGAGCGCCTTAGAGCGCGATCGTGCCGGGGCTCCTTATAAATGAAGGTCTGGAAAATATAGTAAAAAGTTGAAAACCTTTATCCGTTGAACAATTTTTGTACATGTATTTTTTAGAAAATTAAGTTTTATGAAGGCATTAATTACCTGATGGGCCATAGTCGGGACCTTCTTGTGAAAGTCAGTGACCGGTATTGACACATCAATCTCAACTGCCCACTTCTCCTTCCTTTCGTGTGACAACGGCTTAGATATTGTGTCGGATATGGAGATTGTCTCTGGCTATAAAAAGATAAATGATATTAACATGATTTAAAATGTATAAACATAGACAGGACCTACCACCTGGCTTACTGACAACTATATTGGCCAGTAATGTGAAATTATAATTAATTATTTTAAACTTTTTCATAGATTATTAAGTTATACAGTAAAATATCAATATGAACAACCTCTGTCCTGATTATTTTTGTATGAGGGGACATTTTAAGTTATGTAAGCCGCAGAGACTACTTCATTTATTATAACTGATCTGGACATAAAGTAGCATTGTTGTAGCGTACCTATTCCTGTGCACACCAAACATTAAAATTTAATTATTTTTTGGACGAAAATAAATAATGACCTTAAAAGTTTGTTAGTTGCCCGATTAAATTTTGGTGAAAAAAATATTTTATGATTTAGCCGTTGATTAATCGATGCATTTTTGTATATGCAACAACATTCACAGTAATTGGAATCTTCAGCGCACTGTTCAAAACATGTCTGAACTTAAATTTGATTAATAATTCTAACAATATAAATGTATTATTTACTATTCAAACAACATCAGCAAGTGAAAAAATTCTGAGATTTTGGGAGTCTTGGATAGATTGGAGTCTTTGGATATGGAATCCTTCCAAGTTTTAAATAAATTAAGCCAAAGATCATATGTTAGTCCTTGTCTAGTACATCAAAGACTTTATGTATGAGGTATAGGATAATGAAAATTTGAGAAGAATTGAGTATGGTGCACTTAGTCATATGATAGCTAATATACAGTTACAGGTGTGTAATTTTAAGGGTTTTAGCGAGGTAATCCGCAGGACTACCAATTTTTTAAATTGGGTAGTCCTTCGGTACTTTATGTTGACCTTTGTGAGCAGAAATATTAAAATTAACAACTAGACAATCATACCAGACTGTCAACACTCCAGAACATGCACAAGTACTACAAAACATGAAAAACAAGTTAAACCATGCAGAAATATACATTTTATTAATTTTAAAAGTTACATTCTCAAATAAATATTCCTGAAAATTTGGTAGTCCGAAGGACAACATAAGTTTTTTTTTTCCAAATTTGGGTAGTCCTTCCAGAATTCTGGTAGTTTCGGGCAACGGGACGACTCTTAAAATTACACACTGGTTACTATACTAATACAAAATATACAGTATATTATATAGTATATGTGACACACCATGACAGAACGGTTACTAAAAGGATAGTCCACCCCTCATTTCAAAATAATTTAGAAGATGAAAGAAAATAAGTAAACACCATATGCCAAATTTGACACTTTTCGTTTGTTACAATTTCAAGAAATCACTATTTAAAGTTGCTGTTTACTTCACGTTAATTTGAATTTGAGAACAAGCCTCTGACGTGTTGTACTCAGTTGGGAATACTACCACACATCATCCAGCCGTCTAACATAACGGTAGCGTATGAGCTGCGGATACAGATGCACGCTATATCATACACGCACTATACCTAATATGCATTTTCAAAATTTGGCGTCCATTTTCATTCCTTTAAATTAATCATTTTCAATGGAAAACAGTCATAATTTTTCCCTTTCTATATTCTTCTTGCTGTTTGGAATTGATTTATAGGACTTGGGTGAACTATGATGTGTATCTGTATATCAAATTCCTGATCTACTCTATAGTTTTCATATGAAAATTACACAGTAAATCAATACAAACTTACTCTCAGCAATATTACAATTGAGTACATGACGTCACATTCTCACCAGCTTTTGAATATTAATAAGGATGGCGCGTTCATTGCGTGCAAAGTTAGGTCCTTGTTTTCTCGTTTTTTTCAAGTTCTGTACGTACATTTTGACAAATAACGAATAGAATGTTAAAATATTATTATTATCAATGTATTATGATGGATGTTCATTGAGGGTGGATTATCCTTTGAAGTCGGTAATCTTCATTTAGAAATAAAGGCATATTTAATCAAATAAATATGTTTGATCATTAGCAACTTGTGTACTTCCCAATGCGTTTGTTATCGTTATCAATTTTGGGGAAAATCAGGTAAATCGTAACTTTAGGGGAAAACATTAAAGTGAGGGCGCTGTTCAAAATATCACATTAATGTGCATAAATCTGCTTACAATAATTTTAAAAAGTTGAAAAGTTGAGCGATAGTAATTTCATAGTACACATCGTTAGTGAAGTTAAAATGTATCACATCATGATAATTGTCATTTAAAAACTTAAATTCATTTGACAACCTTATCAAATGCAACTTTAATCCATACACTTGAACACACGATTTTGGTTCATTGTCATTTAAGCTTGACTTGAAAGTAGACAATTCCGTTTCAAATTTTGAGCAACTTCCAAATATCAAACTTTCATGATTTGGGTATCAAAATAAAGCTAACAAGTCCCTCTTCAACATTCCAATAAAATCACAATATTGAAGGTGGCCGACATAATACCTGAATTATCATGGCGTGTCACATATATATAATGATGATGTAAATATAAATAGATGCAAATATTTATAGTTCTTGAACTCACTACTGGGGGTAAATCTTGGAGTGTTGTATCTGGCACTGTCTCTGCATCAGGTATATCCTTACTCTGTCAAATAAATCATAGATAAATATCACAACATTTGAAAATAATGTTACACCTGTCATAATTTGGTTGTGAAGAAACAAATACATTAAAATAAATGTTGCATAATGAAAATATTAACAATATAAGAGATTGACGGGCATACATATTGGGTTTTTTTCTCGAAATACGCGTCATGTGCGGTCCTGACCAATTGAACTATTGTAACTTTACATTTTGCCAATGGAGGGGCATTTAAAGGCCTAGGATTTTTAATTTTGAGTTGCAAAGATATAGACCTGATAAAAATGAAAGATTAGTCAAATATAACTACACCCAATCACCTCCCACCCCACCACCCACCCTTTCCCAGAATGAGATTCAAAATTAATAACAATGTTATGATGCCAAGTGAATACCAATGCTGGTTGAAGCTAAAGGCTTTGGAGTTACAACGTCATGTCGATTGATAAGCCAATTCATAATCTTAAAATAAAATTATGATGTACTTCTTCCGTAATAAATCCAGCATTGTTATAATGTTGAATTATTTTATCATGCCAATTGATAATCTTGAAGTAAAATTATGATGTACTTCTTCCGTAATAAATCCAGCATTGTGAATTATTTTATCATGCCAATCAATTCATACTTTTGAAGTAAAATTATGATGTACTTCTTCCATAATAAATCCAGTATTGCTATAAAGTTGAATTATTGTTCATTTAATTCATTTACCAAAGAATTAAAGAATTTGAAAATAAATTGAAACATGTATAGTAACCTTACAACAGCATAATTGTGAGTCAGAAATCTCAAAGGTAAAATGTAGCCGAACACAAGTCACACATCATAAAACATTTCTCTTAAAATATTACATTTCCAGCACATTACTTTCAAACATACGCTACAGGGTGCAAAATAGCGTGTGTCCGCGTATATGTGCACTACCTTTGGTGGGCGGGCACGCAGACCTGCTACAAAAAAAAATTATACCTAACCCTAATACAAATTTATGGATCGTTCTTATGTAATATTGGCATCTTGTATTGTCTTTTGATGAAAATTTACTTATAAATGCAAATATTAGGCCTAAGGACCACATATTATCAAGATATTTGTCAAAATTGTGTTTTTCGCAATGAACACGATCTTATGTATAGATTTTTACAATTTTAAAAATAATTTATCCTTTTGACGGACGTGTAAATTTTCAGCAGAGCAGGTCCGTCAGACCTGTTGATTCCCCAAAACATACTGGTTTTGGTATTCACGAGTAGACTATACTTACCCTAACAACATTAACACAGTAATTCTACCGTAATAGGAGCCTAACCAAATAGGCTTTAACGTACGTTACACAACTCACAATACAGCCTAGGCCTTTGAATAAAACACCTAACCAAATCGAAATATAAAGTGGTAGATACGCGGCAAAATAATTAGGAAATAATTAAATGACTTAGCCGACACTGTGGGGTAGAACTTGCACTCGTCAATCCCAACTAATAAATTAGTTGAGAAATAATAGGATGTAAAACGAAATTTGGAGATATTAAATGGAATCTTTAATTGACCAAAATAATGATGTATGAGGTTTCAGACGAGAAATAAAGAGGACTATACTGCCCTCTATCGGGCGGAGCTCAGATCTAGGGCCTAGGCTAGAGCCGGCCTGGAGGCGGGGCCTAAGAGGCGGAGTCTGGGAGATCGTGAGGCCGATAGGGGAGTCTATAGGTGTGTAATTTTCTCGATGTTATTGGGAGTAGATTAGGAGTGGCATTAAGGATGTTATTAGGGTAAGTATATGTCTATGAAGTGAATATGTATTGTATAGCTTTAGGTTTTAGAAAGTACACAATTGTATGCCTATGCAAACTGTATATATTGTGTTGCCTGGTGTAATTTAAAGTTTGTTTATAAAATTGTAATGACATGGTTGCCACATTGTTAGAGAGACGTTGTATATGGTCCCCTCTGTAATATGTTATGTGTTATGTAGTCATGATATGAATGAGGACTCGAGAAGAAGGGATGTGTTCGATAGCAAATGGTATAATTCACATATAATAATATACGACCTGTATCCACTTCTAGGTGATAGAGAAGAGGGCGATTGCGATGGTGCAATCGAATACATACTATGTTACTTGGCGTAACGATATTGATAGGAGTATAATCGGTATAGTGTAGGAAAGGTAGTTCCTAACATATGACACCCTCTAAGTCACTCAATAGCAATGTACATGTCATCAAGGATTTCATATTACGCCAACATTACTTTCTTGGAATTATTACTTTTTGAACTGAGGGACTTTTTACACCATTTGTAATATTTGTATCTCTAAAGGGATTGTAAAGTTTGTTTATAATGTTAGTTGATATTATAGAGCAGAAAATGATCTACAAAATGCTCAAACTACAGTCAAAACGGACATTCCGTTCTCAATATATTGATGTAAGTTGCAATTTTCAAATTTAGGACGCCAATTTTTATCAAGACTATTGTAACGTATGGTCCTTACAACTAAAGTACAGAAATAGCCTGATAAATGGTTTGTAAATACGTTTTCTCCAGAAGTTAACGTACGATATTGTTCAAACTTGGTATGACGGTTGACCCCAATGCATACAAGACATGTGTCATTTTTGGTGGAGGTCAAAGGTCATTTGAGGTCAAACACTAAAACCACGTGTGACTCCCATATTTACCCAACTAGCGCGGCCAGGGATCTAGGTGTTATTATTGATGGTAAGTTAAAGTTGAAAGAACATGTTCGTATGATATTTGTCGTAGCGCCTCGCTTTGGTATCTATAAGATAGGTCGCATAAGTAAACACCTTGACCAAAAATCTACTGAGCGCCTCATTCATGCTTTCGTTTCATCCCGATTGGATTTAAAAAACTCAATTTTATACGGAATACCCAATTATTTACTCTCTTCCCTTCAAAGAATATAAAATTATGCTGCTAGACTTATTACTCTGTTAAAACGGAGCCATAGCACGCTGAATCGATAACATAATCACGGGGGGGGGAATTTTCAGACAGGAATGGTGGACTGTTGCCTTTCCGATCATCCCAGTAATAAGAAATATTTGAAAAAATAACATAAAACGGATATAATTAAACTTCACACGTTGTCATAACCAATTTAAAAGCACGGGAAATGTCTTTTCCAGCGATCTATGTGAAGTTATACAGGCCTGCTTAAGTTCCTCACTTGATTGTTTAAACCTTGTGACTATCGGGGTGTGAACTGTTGTTTCACTGAAGTTGGGTGCACTATTATTGCCATGGTGACTCAACCATTGATACTCTACATTCGTCAAATAACAGGCGAGGCGAGTCCCGTTATTTGACCGAATTTAGAGTCGAACGGTTTATGATCCAACACTGGATGCAATCAGCATCCACACAGCACTAACGACACAGCCAGTGCCCATTTATAACTTAGATACGGCGGAGGCAACATCCCGGCGTCGTGGTTTGCGAGTAGGCCGACGCCGTTCCCCGACAGGGAGGGGGATCTTTCCGTCGCTTTTCATTAATGGCATACGGCCTATTACAATTCTACAAAAAAATATATGCACGGTTAGAGATAAATTGCATGAAAAAAAGGCCAACATCACAAATAATTATATATAACATTTGTAAGGCGCAAAATGAAAAAGCTTCAAAGCCTACAACACATAGACAGAACAAAACGACATGCAGTGAGTGTTCAAAGTTAACGAAACAAATATGTTTTCAATTTAGATGTAAAAGAATTTACAGTTCTAGATATACGGATGTTATATGGTAAACTATTCCAAAGTTTTGGGGCGGCAACAACAAACGCTCTGTCAGACTGTCTCCGTAGGACGATGTTTTGACACGTGGCCCGGATTTTAGTGTGAGCATTTTAGAAGAGCAGATATTTTGATTAGATGAAAGATGTAGAAGTTCAGAAATATAGCCTGGGGCGATAGTGTTCACTGCTTTGTAAGTAATAAGAATAATTTTGAAAATAATACGGTCGTTAACAGGAAGCCAACGTAGGCTACGAATTATAGGGCCAAACTAGAATAACAAGACAGGTAATATCCTGCCCCGGGACCGCCACTTCACGTCCTTATCCGACGGACGACCCGCACCAGGTTTAGCCTATGAACCGACATGGTTACCGGGGCGGAAGTCATAGGCATAATTGTACATTATATACAGCTACTAGCCACTGGCGAGAGTTGAATGATCGCGGAGGACCAATTGGTAAAGAGTGTGTAATTTAGGACTATGTTTCCTTGTATCTATAAACCAAGTTAATGCCTGTCATTTACCTGAAATATATATATATACATATTTGTGTACGTATTGCGGTGTTTATACCAATATGTAATTATAACCATACATGCCAAGTATCCCGCATTGGGCGGGAGTCTTCTTCATTTTGAGGTCAGTACCCGCTCGGTACCCGCTCGGTACCCGCTCGGTACCCGCTCGGTACCCGCTCGGTACCCGCTCGGTACCCGCTCGGTACCCGCGCACCCGCCTAAAGACCTAAATCTCCCACATTTCGCTTTACATTTTTTAGAGTCTGGAGAAGCCAACAATCCCTGCAATAAGATATCGCGATGCGTGGATACGAGTGTAGCTAGATGAGTTGCTGTCGGGACCCGTGTGATGATTTCTTTTGCCGACAGCAAATATTTAACCATTGAGTTCGAAAACCGGACTGCCAACGTCTCGAAGCTCTTGCAGGCGAGAAAATGTTGGGTATTTAAGGGTCAATATGCATCTTGCATGCTGTGAACAAAATACAGGTAGTACCGTTTATCTAAAAATGCACCTTTTGAGCATATTTTTTCTCAAATAAGGTTTCCAAAATTGTGAAAACGACAGTTCTAATTTAATGTTGACGAATATTCTTTTGAAGATTTTTTTTAATTTAAAGTTGCCTAAAAGACAAACTGTAAAAAAATAAAAAATACTATAAATTCAGCTTTGATATAATTTAGGAGCAGTCTATCCTATCATAATAACTAATTGTTAACATTTTGAAGACAAATATGGAAGGATATAGATGGTACCTCTCCTTTATCGCCACCCCCTTCGTTAGGTATGGTCATATCGGATACTAACAGGAATTTACAATGCAATAATGCACTCTCCTATCGGAATCAGTTCGCCCCCCCCCCCTTGGACATTTTTAAAAGTAATTTAGCATATTTAGCAAATAATTTTATTTATTTTAAAAAATATGCTCAAATCTTGTTCAGCTTAAATCTTCAAATTTCCACCCTCAAATCATGACTTTTATAGCGATATACAGAAATTTTCAACACCGATTCAACACCGTATTTACCCCACTTATACTGATTTTCCACATTCGAACTAAACATCCACCAGTCCCCGGTTGTTGTGGAGATGAGGGAAGGGATTTGTGCACGTTTTGACGTTACATCCTCCACCCACCTCACACCCTTAACGTTATTCATCGTTTATGAATAGGACTATGTGGTAGCAATAATTAATGTTCCTAGATTACATATAGCAACGCTGACATTTTACGTTTTACGGAAAACTACTACACATTTTCTTTGGGGAGCATTTTTCTTAGCTAAAGCCATTTCAAATGTACACTGGTTCTCACTTGGAACGACATACTAACACAGTTTGCGTCTTGTCCATTTGCTATTTTAAAAGTAATTTTAACAGGCTTTTGTCATTTAAAAACTTTGACAAACAGATAGAATGATAGCATCATTTCGCTTCTAAGCACCTTTGCTAGACCCGCTCTACGCCGAACGAATGGAATCTTTGCTTAGATAGTTGAAGGACGCATAGATCACTGTTTGAACAAAAAGTATACCCAAATATATAGGACCATTCAGTGGCGGGTCCAGGATTTGTAGAAATTCGGGTGGCGCCCTACACATTTATGTAAGGAAATTATCGGTGAATAGTGTAATGTCTATGGCAAACCATGAAAAAATAGGGGGTGCGGCCCGGCGCCCCCCCCCCCCTCCCATGGATCCGCACCTGCCATTTATTATTAATATAATGATCGTATTTTATTTGAGAAAGGGCATGGATATATGCTTAGGTCTATGTTAGACTGGCTTAGGGTTACTAGAATAGGCCATACATTTAATTACGTTATATTAGCTATAAATTAAGATTTTCTTAAATTACGGCCATCTGCATGGGGAGTTCATTAAAGGGATTGTAAAGTTTGTTTATAATGTTAGTTGATATTATAGAGCAGAAATTATCTACAAAATGCTTCAAACTAGAGTCACGTCGGACATTTGTCAAGTCGGACTATTGTGGCGTATGATCCTTACAACTAAAGCACATAAATAGCCTGATAAATGGCTTGTAAATACGTTTTCTCCAAAAGTTAACGTACGATAT
>JAODAI010047787.1:0-18217 GCA_027575025.1 Scotoplanes globosa | reverse complement strand
GGAATTGTCGAATTTCACACTGGCAGGCACTCTGCTTGCGAGCGGATGGAAAAAAATTTTTTCAGCGAGTTCAAAAGCGATCAATAAATATATCGCCGAAATTGTGCTTGTGGAAGATGAGAACACAATCAATAAGCCAGTTGCGGTCATTACCCAACAAAAGGGTGTTAATTGATTTGTGGTGAAAATGATAGCATTCTGATCGATTGTGATGTTAGTTCAACTCGTGATCTTGCTGTATTGAATGAACAAAAAGTTCAAGGTGGTAAAAAATGAAAAAATCTCAAGATTCTAAACGCGAGCACTAGTTTTTTCTGAGTGTTTTTTGTTTTTGTTCATTGGAAAGAAAATAAAAAAATTTGCCATTAATGTTTGAAATTTAAAAAAGTAGTTGGTTATTGGATTGATTTTGTTAAGCTGAATGTATGCGCGGAATGTAAGCCAGAACATTTTAAATTTTCAAAAAAATGAGCAAACTTACATCAGTAGGAATCATTGATTAATTATTTTCTGAGCGTATTTGATTTATAGATTTATTAAAATTTAAAAAAAGCCACGAGGTAAAAAAATGCTTAAAAATCCAGAAAGATAAAGAAATTAATAGTGGTAGCTGTGTATTTTCTGTAATGTTATTAGCCATATTTTTTTAATAATAATCGCACAAATCATCGCTAACTTCATTATTGCTAAACCATTAGAAATATTAAACGAATATAGCTAGCCCGCTTAACAAATTGCAAACGCGTGAACAAACTGATGTTCATCAGTTAAATAAAAAACTGAAAAGCGAAATTTTTATCAACCTGATTAGATAACGCTTATGAAGAAAAGAAGCCAATGACAGATGAATAAGATTAAGATATGAAATGAATTTACGAAATGGCATTATTGTATGAAATCAACGACAAAAGAACTAAAAAATAATTCTGATAATTTAACTTCAGTTGAAAAAACTCAATTTATTTTTTTAACAGTCTGATCTTTGCCACAATATCTACGTCTTTGATTTTGATGGGAATTCTCGTAACTTTTATTGGTGTCATGTTTTTACTAGTTTTGTTCGCGATTGTTTTTGATCTAAATCAACTTGATTATCAAAGTTATATCGAAAGTAATATCGTGATTCTAAAGGCGTATTTAACCTCTTTAAAAAAGAAGTCTGAATACGATTTTTGATCACAAGATTTAGTTAATAATAGCAAAAATAAAACTTAATGTATAGTAAACAAATCAACATTTTTTCGTTGATTTAAGCGTTTTTTTAACAAATTAAATGTTAAAATAATAATTTAATAATATACTTTGAATAGTTTATTGAGATTATTTTTTAATTAAAAAATCATAATTTAATCTAGTATATAAAGATTTATCAAGAAATTCGCCAGTAATTTTTATTTTCTAAAAATTCTAGCTAAATAAACTTAAGTAATTTAGCAATTCTGTTGACTGGTTCTTTATATTAAAATTCATAAAATTAGATGATTAAATTAAACCTTATACAACGAATCTACCAGCTCTTATTCGCCTCTTTTGCAGTTTTTTGCGCCGTCGGATTTGGCTTTGTTTTCCAAACGAGTGTGCCACAATTAAATGCGTACAATCCGCTAACTCAAGATCAAATCTTAATCGGTGCCGACGATGGACAATACGATAATATTGATAGCAATCAAATTTGACGGAGCAAATCTAACAAAAACGAATTTTTTATCATTGTCGCCGATCAAGAATTAATGGTTACTTTTAGTTCTTTGCATACAACCACTGGTCAAAATAGCGACACACTACTCAAAGGAATTAGCGTTAAATTAACGAAAATATCTGCGGGTTCTGGTTCTGATCTGAACGTCTACTACAAAATTATTCGAAGAATTGATAATAACGTAATTCAATATAGAATTCTTGTCGACTCAACTAATCAGAATCACAACCTTGACGTCCCCGCAAACTTAAATAGTCGAACTATTTATTTAACCGATATCATTGATTCCGCCGCTAGCAGCCAGATCGATTGAATTACACCAAACTGAACTAGCGATCCGGAAGAACTTGCTTTCAATTCAGTTTTCAAAGCGATGTTAGAGGGCGTGGATTTTCAAGGTACAAAAAATAGATTTGTGCAAAACGATAGAATTGCGACGATCGATGTTCAAGAGCTATTCGCTTTGATCGAACTTCGTTTCGCTGAACTTGATATTGCAGAATGAATTAGTTTCGGGAATCAATTAATCGACTACAAATCAGGAAAATTTGGATTAGGATTAATGTTTGATGGAGTTAACGGTGCAAACGATTATTTTCAGATAATTCATCAATTTATTGACGGAAAACCGAACTATAAAATAATTAATGCCTTGGAAGGAAATTACGAATCTAGATATTTCGATTCAGATTCGAGCACTCCGCCGACCGCGGCAGGTACATTTACTGGGCTTGATGTAATGGACGAAAATGATGTGTTTGTCGACGAAAAACTTGATTTTTCGATTTTATATGATTTTTTAGAGCTGATTTTTGAACTTGACAACGATATCGGTGACAGAAAATATACGACCAATCCGTTTATTATGAATATTTGGGGGGTCGATGAACCAAGATTTGAAATTGATTTTATTTCTTCTCAAAACGAAATTGTCACGAACCCACTATTCGTTTTTGTAAAAACGCTATCGCGCCAAATTTCGTCGATTCCACTTCAGGAATGAAACCAATATTTTTCACTCAGTTCACAAGACACGGTTGAAAGTACAAAAAACGAGTTGATTGAAGTTTTTATGAATATATTATTTGACAGCTCATCAGGTAATGATTTTTCTTTCGCCGATTCAAGCGCCGGTGATTTCACTAATGTGGAGGGTGAAACCATCCGTATTAACACCATAAGTTTGACGCTTCAAAATCAATTCCACATTACTGAAATAATGAATTTAATATCATTAGTTTATAAATATTTGATTTTAAGCATTGATGAAACAGTTTCACCGACTGATGATTTGGACTTAGTCACAGAAAGACTGTTTGTCAGAAGCAATTTCATTGCGGTTAATAGTGCGCTACAAGACTTATCGGCCGGTTTTTTTGCTGAATTTCACAGCCAACACGGCGAATTATATCAAGAAATTATCCTTTCTATGCTTGGAGGAGTAGTCACGTTTTTGGCCGGAGACACTACTGATAGAGTCAATGAAAAGATTGAAACTATGACATTCCAAATCGAGACGATTGATTGACTTCTCAATTTAATTAAGATAATGCCGACCTACTGACAAGGAATTTATGCAATTTTTTCCAATGAAGTTCCTGGATCACAGTTAAAAAAAACAATTGATCTGCTAAATGTTCCAAACGAATTACCGGTGATTCGATTGCAACTTCATGAATTTTTTACTTCTTTTGCGACGAAGTTCTTTCAATGAGATTATGATGTGATTGCCGCAAACACAAAAGCGAAACTACGAAGTCTATTTAAATTAACTTTAGATGGAGACATTTCGACGGCAACGAAGCAACACAGCAAAGTTTTATATAATGAATTAAATGAGCGCTTCCAAATACTGAACGCAATTTTAGCTGACGGTTGAATGCTCAACCAAATCATCAAGACTGACGGATACCAGCGAGCAACTTACACTAAAAACTTTATTAATCCGATCCCAATAACCGACTTGAATTCCGATGAAGAACACGACTTGAATTCCGTTGAAGAACAAATCACTGCCACACTTGAATATGAGTTTTCTGGCGGCCCTGCCGGACAAATTTATGTTTACTATACGCATCAATCCGATGGTCGTACAGTTATCATCAGCCAGTCAGAAGGTGATTTTGAAGATTTTACAACTATCGAAGCGATCAATCAAAATATTAGACTTAAACTGATCAAGCAAGCGATCAAGGAAGACAATTGAACCCTTGATGAGACGGGCTCTACCGATCTAGATGGCGACGATTACGAAATTTACACTAAAGACTTTGTTGATCCGGGCTCGTTCAGTGCTTTTAATCCTGATGGAACTATAGTATCTGCCAAACTTAAACTGATGCTTTCTGGCGACTTGGCCGAACGGGTTTCTTCTTATTTTACGATAAAAGGCAAAACATATATCGCGAGCGCTCTTGCGGAATATTACCATCAAGAAGCGACTTCCGACAGTGAGCTGTTTGAACCTTTCTATAGCATAACGAAAACCAATCGAAAGATTAATTTCAAGCTAATCGAGCGCACGTTTACTGAAAGCGGGTGAGTTTTCTTCGATCAAGTTCACAGAGAACGAAGATACATACAAACAATTGAAGGGATTGCGTTTAAGATCATAATTTACCGCGCGCCCAGCGATTGTTTTGGGCAATACGAAATAACGTCACCGGATATCCGGCTCGGAGAATTTAATTGTGATGAGGGTACTGGAGTTGAATTCATTTCTTTGTCAAACATTGATTTTCTAACCAACGGTCGATTGTTAATAGTGACCGCTGAGGCCAAAGCCGATGCGGCTGCTTATATCGAAATTGAAGCGTTGAAAGCGAAATTAGAAGCTGATTCGTGAATAGAAATTGATGGCAATTCCGAAACACAAAACCAAATTTTTTACACTAAATCGTTTAGTCCGATAATTGAACCGGATATGAATTTCTTTATTGCGATCGTCAAAACCGGTTTTGACGGCGGTGAGTTTGAGCTCTACACGACGAGCGATGGTTTGTTTGACGAAGATATAAACAACGCGTCCAATCCTTCAACAAAAATATCCATAATCGAGGCAATATTCCGGACAAATAACAATCCAGATATTGATAATTTGATCTCCGCAAGTGCTTATGGCGCCGTAGAGGTTGCGACCATTATCAACGTGTATCTCAACGATTTGTATTTGACGGCGGACGGTTGAGAAGGTTTGCCAGACATCTCCGCCGGTCACATCAAGTATACGAAATCATATAATGATTATGAGTATGTTTTGAAGTTAGAACTAGCTGGCAACAATATTAATGAATTTAAGATTTATGAAGTTGATGAAAGCTTTGAAAGTCTTATCACACGAAAATTCGGCTCTGATCTCACGACCGTTGAATCAATAATCAATAACTCAATTGCGAAAAAGGTCGCCAAGAAAAAAACGAAATTAACAGTCAAAAAAACCGAAAAAAACATGTTACCCACCATCGTAATCGCCATTCTCGGATTAGTCGTTGTGCTGGCCATAGTCGCAAAACTTATGACTCGTTTCATGGCACCTGCCAAAAACTCAAATTCGAAAAAATAGCGACACATAATTATTCGGACGCAACAATCGTGTTCAAAAATTAGTTTAAAAATTCGCAACATTTACGCTCATCAATGATTTAAAAAATTGTTTTAATTTTTTGTTTTTAGTGTTTTTTTCTTTTCAATTATATTAATTTGCGAAGCATTTAAAAAAATAAAAAAACAATAGTTAAGTTTTTGTTGCCGCCGAATCCGCGGCTATTAATCGTTTTTCGAAAACTTATATTTTTTTACAATATAAAAAAATTCTGAATTTTAAAAAACATATTACTAATTTTTATATCGCTTTTTTCGCTCGGATTTTTGGCATCGCTGCTGAGGGGTTGCAAACTCAATGAGTGTTTGACTTGTTCAACGCCAAGAAGATCGGAAAATACAATCCGAAGGTTTCTGACAAAGAAGCAAAAAAGAGAAAATTTTTAAATTTTGGGTGGACAAAAAATCCGCACAAACGAGGTCGACAAAACGACAAGCGCATCATAAAACGCCAACAACAGAATCGAAAGCGATGAAACCAATAGATTTTTAAATCCTTCAAATGGGGGACGTGTGAAGTCGGACTATTTAATTACCTCGCCAATATTATTAAAACTAAAATACTCAAAACCAACAGATCAAAAATTATCGACGGTGATCACGTATTTTTGTTCAAGAGTAAAAAAATATCGGTAGTCGAAAATTGTTTCTTGAAGCTTTTTGATTTCGTTAGAGGAATGCTAATGTGCAATAATTTGCGTCTTATTTTTGGATTTGACACTTCGGGCAATAATGAGTGCCGCGACCCTGAAGCTGTTCACGCGCGATCGGTGTTTTGCAACGATTACACACATCCCTTTTCGATAGTAGGCTTCAAGCAGATGATATTCACGACCAAGAACGTCATCTAAATCATAAATCTTCTGCCCCGAAATACCACCATTATCAATCAACAAGTTGAGAAACCGCCGCATCTCCCGAATGATCGCCCCGATCTGACGCTTAGTGAGTTTATTCACTGGAAGAAAAGGAGAAATTTTGGCCGCGTAAAGAATTTCGGAGGCGTAGATGTTTCCAATTCCGGCGATCAAATTTTGTTCCAAGAGAACGAGCTTAATTGGAACAGATCGCTTCCGTCAGTGAGTTCAAAGATAATCGTTGGTGCCGCGCGGATTAAAGGATTCTAATCTTTGCTTAGTGATTAGTGGGTTCTGCAGATAATCCTTAAGCGGAATCAAATCGACTGTGACGAAGCGTCGTCAATCACGTAAATAGATTGTCTTATTATCGAATCGAATCACGAGACAAATAATTTCATATTCTCTAATTCTAATGTGACTGACTGATAATTTAAAATCACAAAGCAAACAGATTTCTTAATTAATAGTTCAAATTAAAATCTTAACAATTAAATTAAATTAAATGATTTAAAGTCGTGAATATGTCGAACAAAAAAATGTCTTAAATCTAAAAAAATTATTATTCCCGATTATCCTAATCATCTTCAACGCGACAACTTTCAAAAAATAGGCCGGCAGATCAATTTGCAATTTTAAGGATGTAAATAACTGTCTGGCGACTTCCGGAATGGATTTTCGATCTCGGCGACGTTGCAAAAAAGTTCGCTCATCAGCTGTTGTTTCATCTTATATAAAAGAAGTTGAAGAAAGGTGTTGAAGACGTTTTTTGAGTGTTTGTTTTTTATTGCCTATTATTTGCTCTAAGAAATTAAAGATTTTTCCGAAAAACACTGTTTTTTTATCGGATAAACACTGTTTTTTTTCTTGGTTTAAACGGTTTTTATTTTTTTTTGAGTTATATTTATTATTGATAATTTTAGACAAAAAAAAATGTTCAAACATAGCATTAAAACACGAAGCCATCAATTACTATTCATTTTTTTCGCGACTTTTTGTGCAATTGGATTCGGTCTTAACAACCAGTCAAATTCGCAGCAGTTAAACGCGTTTGATTCGTCGATTCATGAGGGAATCACGATCGGCGCCGATTCGGAGAACGAACAAAATGCGATCAACAATATCTACACGCTTGAACGGGAGGAGTTAAGTAATGCGTTGACCGTCAAAAAAACCGCTTCTGACGCCGCGAAGTTCATGTTGAAGGTGGCTTATGGCGAAGGTGCATATGAAATTGTTGGCGAATACACCGAATGAGTCAACTACGACACATCGGTTATCAACATAATCAGAACTTCATTGTCGGATATTGCCGACAGAATTTTCGTTGAAAACATCAGTAATATTGCGACTGTATTAATCGCGAACGAGTGAATTCAATGAGATGAACACACATATAAAAAAAACTATTCCGGTAAAAATTTTTTTATCGACATCTCCGAATCAGCGGTCGATTTTGGAATAGAATCTACAGTTAATTTTTTTGAATACACAATCTACACGATAACCCTTACTAATGACGATAATTATGAATCAATTGAATCGAAAAACTATCTAATATTAAATGGTGGGACCGAACCCATCATTTTCGTCGACATCATGACGACCGACGAATTAATCATCGCTCACTTAGTTGCACTCATTGATGCTGAATTACTTCTCGAGATTGAAGATCTTGATTTAAGTAGCGGAGAATGATCTTCGCAAGCTGATACGACCACTCATAAAATCTATGAGTTCAGAATTGCGTCCACCGAAGATGAAGCTATTGACGATGTGTTCACACTTCAACTTGAAATCGCGACTGGTAAGATCAAACTATTCAAAGCGCTCGCTCCCGATTCTGTTGCTGCTCCGGAATATCTACTCGGTTCAGCGTCTGGTCACGCTGATTTCTATGGTTCTCAGGTTAATGTAAAACTGGCGCTTGATCTTTGAGCCGACTCCACAATGCGCGAGATTATCACTCGACTTAACACAGAAAATGATGACGATACGGTCTGATTGGCGACTGATATTTCTAATGATATATTGATTTACACGAAGACTAAGAATAATCACGTATTCACGCTTAAACTTGATAGTTCAGATGATAACAAAGGAGAAATTGTTTCGCTGGTACCTGATGGTTTGACAAACTATCTAATCGGCAGCATTAACTCTGATTCCCGATTCGGTTTAGCAGACGCTCAAACATTAAGCGATTCGATTGACGCGTGATTAATGAGTCAAATCGCACTGATCGACGCGGAATTAACCGCACTCGGTTGGAGTCAAATCGTTCCCGATCCTGATGCCGCCCCTAGCGCTCCGACGACCAATAGTTACACCAGAATCGAACAAGAAGTCGTGTTTGATCTCGTGCTCACGACTAGCGGTAGTGACGCTGAAAAATTCAAGCTAATGGTGACACTTAATGGCGTGACCGCCAATCCCTTTGACGTTGACATCGCTGGAGGCTATGTCACTGACGAGTTCCAGACTGATATAGCTACAATCAACTCCGCCATCACGAACTGAATCGTTGCCAATTCTGAAGCGATTAAACTGTTCTCAATTATGGAAGCACTCGCACTAGAGACCAGCAACTGAACACCCGCTCCTGATGAAGGAACGTTAAAAATTTACACTCAAACCGTCGACGAACAGGTTTTCAAACTGGAACTTGAAACTGATCCGACATCCGATGATTTTAGTAAAATCAAGTTATTCACCGATCCGGTCGACGGCATCGAAATCGAGCTATCAACCGAAGCTGATGAGTGGGCTGACTACGTGTCGAATAGTGCCACGAATCAACAAATCACTAGTTGACTTGACAGAACATCATTAACTGAACTCCACACCGAATTAACCGCACTGGGGTGAGTTCTGGTCGCTCCTGATCCTGACGCAACTCCTAGTGATCCGACGACCAATAGTTACACCAAAATCGTTCAAGGAGTCGTGTTTGATCTCGTGCTCACGACTAGCGGTAACGACATTGAAAAATTCAAGTTAGCGGTAATATTTAATGGCATGACCGTCCATCCCTTTGACGTCGCTGGAGGCTATGTCACCGACGAGTTCCAGACTGATATAGCTACAATCAACTCCGCCATCACGAACTGAATCGCTGCCAATTCTGAAGCGATTAAACTGTTCTCAATTATGGAATCACTCGCGCTAGAGACCAGCAACTGAACACCCGCTCCTGATGAAGGAACGTTAAAAATTTACACTCAAACCGTCGACGAACAGGTTTTCAAACTGGAACTTGAAACTGATCCGACATCCGATGATTTTAGTAAAATCAAGTTATTCACCGATTCGGTCGACGGCATCGAAATTAAGCTATCAACCGAAGCTGATGAGTGGGCTGACTACGTGTCGAATAGTGTCACGAATCAACAAATCACTAGTTGACTTGCCAGAACATCATCCACCGAAACCGAAACCGAAACCGAAACCGAAACCGAAACCGAAACCGAAACCGAAACCGAAACTGAAACTGAAACTGAAACTGAAATCGAAACTGAAATCGAAGGAGAAAAACAAAAAAAGCCATCTGTGGCTTTAATAATTCTTTGAATTGTTGTTGCCGTTGGAATCATTATTTTGCTCGCGCTATACATTATAGAAAGATACTATCCCGGCGGTACATCCACCACCGGGAATAAGCCTTCAATTTCAAAAAATTAAAGCGCGGCAACTAGACATCAACAATGTAGTAGTGGACGTTAAGCAACGGCGTTTAGCGTCGAATAAACAGCAACTTTTTCTGGATTTAAAAGCTTTTTTTCTTTTTTTGACTATAATTTAAATTATTGAATTTAACTATTTTTAGAAAAAAACCTAGAAAAGAAAACCAGAACCAGATGATTAAAATTGATTTTAAAAATCGCAGCTATTGATTATTATTCGTTTTTTTTTGCGGTTTTTTGCGCCATTGGAGTTGGTCTTAGTGGTCAGCCGAATTCGCAGTTAAATGCGTATAACGTGAACAATCATGACGAAATCACAATTCGTGACACCGATGGAGAAAATGCGATTACTGATGGAGAAGTTTGACGAAGCAACAGTGATGTAAATGATTTTTTCATCAATGTCGCCGGCCAAGAGTTAAAAATTACTTTTAGCGTTTTACAAGAAACCAACAATCAAGACAGCGCCGGTTTATTAAAAGGAATTAGTGTTCAATTGACTAAAGAAGTTAGTGGCGGAACTGATCTTTATGCTAACTATAAGATCGTCCGAAGAGTTCATGATAATGTAATCCAGTATAAGATTTCAGACGGTTCATCACGCGCCGCCTATTCAAGTCTGGCAATCGCCGCGGATTTATCTCCGGAAGCATTTCATATGATTGATAAACACAGCGGTTTAGCCACCATTATTAGTGATAATGTCGCTTCTGACTGAGTCGCAGCAACGGAAGGTGGTTTCCTAGTAGCGCTCGCGTCAATGTTGGCAGGTGAAACTAGTGATACAAACGTTTCATTGACAACCGCCAGCAACATTACTCTGGACGACGCCAAAGAGTTGTTCGCTTTGATTGAGCTTCGATTTGCCGAGCTTGATATCGCTGATTGACTGACTTTAGGAACGAAACTAATCAATTACGATACTGACCAAAGATACAAGTTGGGTCTTGGTTTTGAACTAGATAGCGCTGGAGGCGTTGATGGTGCTGCCGACTGGTTTCAGTTGATTTATAATTATTGAAATGATCAGGAAACTTTAGCAGATGTGACCCATATTGTGATTGATGCCACTAGTGACAACTATGAATCTACCAAAATCACTCCGCTCATCGCTGCTGGTAATTTTATTCTTCCCAATTTCGTTGATTCCGCCACGACAAAAACAGCACTAATAAGCTTATTTAAAAACACTTTAGGTGGTGACGAAACGACCGCGACCAAGCAACACGCTCGAGTTTTATATGAAAGCTTAACTTCGGCCTTCGGTCCCTTGCAAGCTTTACTCGCCAACGATTGATTACCCGAAGAATTTTCTAGTGACAGCACTTTTAATGATGTTCTTATACAGGGTCTCTATGTGACATATAGAAAAAGTTATGAATTATTAGGTAATACTCGTTATGCATTTATTGACATTTTGACTTCTGGTGATTTGGCCTGAAAAGTTCGGGTCTATTGTTCTTTATGAAGCGATTATAAAGTTGAAGATTCAAGATTTGGATATGATTCAGGAGAAGATTTTGTAAGCATCGAGTTGATTGATCAGAAAACTTGACCCTGTCTGATTAAACAAGAATTAAAGTGAAACGGATGATCCACCAATCCACAACTTTCGAGTCCTTTTTCGTTCACAAAAAAATTCGGCGAACTCACCTTTTCAGTGGTTGTTGGCGATGTCGGTACTACTGATTTCGGAAAATTTAAAATAACATTAGAAGAATATGGGGGAAACACTAATAGGAAGATAATCCAAGATTTTACTGTTTTCCAGAATTTTCGCCAAATTAAGGAGATTATTTATGCGAAAATTCTAGAACTAGTCCGAACTCGATTAATATATACAGCTCTTGCCGACGGTGGTTGAACAAACATAGGTAAAAATCAATGACATGCTATTGGTAGATTTTTTGATATCTACATTAAGGATATAACTGATGGAACGACTACGATAAGCTTAAAACTACTGCTCGAAATCGGGGGTACTCCAAGTGGAAAGATTATCGTTTTCGAAGTCGGTGACAACGGCGCCGAATATATCCCTGATCCAGTGTATTTTCCGCTATCAGAGCCGTTTTTTACTGTTGACTCTGGAGATACGATCGCGGCGTTTATGATTTGGCTTAGTGTGGTTCAACTTATCGATGATGGTTGAGTAGCCGTCGCTGGCGAAACCGGAATTTATAGTAGAGATAATTTTCTCGAATCTACTACGGTTTTCTTACAGTTTGAACCGTCAACTTCTGACGGGATTACTACCTATACAAATAAAATATACTTCGCTGAAGACGAAGAAATTGATCATTCTGATGACTCCACCAAAAATTTCGTTCCATATACGTTTGGTTCGAATCCCGTTTTTGCTCATCCGCAATACGACTTAGATTTAATGTTAAAAAAAATCAATGCCGCGATCTGAGTCCAAGCGTTTACCGATGACCCGAATTGAATTTTCGACGAGACAGCTAGTGACCACGTGAGATTCACAAGAACCATAGCGTTTACCGATGATCCTAATGATGATCCATATAGTGAACACATGGTAGCAACGTATGCAAACTTAAACATCGCCACTGAAAACATTCAAGACTTAGATTTTGAAGCCTTGATCGATTTAAGTTCTGGAGATGGTTTCGGTTCTATCGTCTTGAATGAAGTGGTATCAGGTGCGCCCAATATCCGAATCGCAGGTAATTTTGATATTAGCGCAGTCACCGATGCGACTTTGACACCGGTCGTAATCGCCGAAAATTTTATCGAGAAGTACGTGTCGATCAAACTAATGCCCGCAAAACTACTCGGTACCGGATGAACGAAAGTCGACACCACATCCGACACCGATGCAGAAACCTTTTATCAAAAGAGGTACGACTCACCATCCGGAGCTGTAGTTAAGTTTTTTATTCGGCTTAAAAAATACGATTTAAACATCCCTGACACCCATAAATTTGAGCTTTTCACAACCACTAACAATCTCTACAGCGGAATAAAAACCAACGTCACCAAATTCTTAAAAGATTTATTTTTGGAAATGAATCCACCAGTTTCACAGCAATCAAGCATGTTCAATATTGACGAACTAATCTTTTCTGGCGACTATACAGCCGCTAAGATCGGCGCTATTATCGAAATCTATCTTCACGCACTCATATTAGCGGAGCTTGATACGATCAACTCGGCATTGACAGATGCAGGTTGAATCGCTGATTCGGGAAACGTGAACACCCATAATATGTTTAACAATATCTACACGCTTGAACGGGGCGAGTTTGCCTACACGCTGACTATTAAAAAAACTACTCCTGACGCCACGAAGTTCAAGCTGGTCGCGATCTATAACGAAGTTGAATATGATGTCGTCGCCGAATATACCGAATGGGTCGACTACGACATTTCGGTCACCGGCAAAACTAGAACTTGATTTCAATCCATGTACGCTAGAATCAATACCAACTACGAAACGATTAAACTATTCTCAATCACAACCTCGCTCGCACTAGAAACTAGCAATTGAACCTTCGTTTCTGATGAAGGAACGCTAAAAGTCTACACTCAAACCGTTGACGAACAGGTTTTCAAGCTGGAACTTGAAACCGACACGACGTCCAATGATTTCAGTAAAATCAAGCTTTACACCGTTTCGGCCGACGGAACCGAAACCGAACTGTCAACCGTAGCTGGTGAGTGGTCTGACTATGTGTCAAATATCGTCACGAATCAACAAATCGCTAGCTGACTTGCCAGAACATCCAGCACCGAAGGAGAGGAACAAAAAAAATCAGCTCTGGTGTTCATAATTGTTGGAATCATTGCCGCCATCGGAATCATTATTCTGATCGGCTTAGTAGTTAAAAACGCGAGCTATTTCAGAAGCGTATTCTCCGGAGGGAATAAGCCTTCAATCTCAAAAAATTAAAAGCAATAACAACTAGGTATCAATTTACCAGTCGACGTTAAGCAACGATGTTTAGTGGCGAATAAATAGTAATTTTTCGCAGAGTTTATTGATATCCAAAAATGATTTTTTTGGCGAGACATTTAGCGAATACTTGACGACAATAAAATGGTATCACCATTAACGATAGTAATTACTCTTGCTTCAACTAAGAAAAATATCAGTTTAAAGACGCGAAGCCTCAAAGAGTTCGTTATTAGAGTAGGTTCTGATAAACGATTGCTCAACAATCACTAGTTGTTTACGTTAAAGAAAAATTAATTATTTTAAAAGAAAACGATAAGTATTAAGTCGGTCAGAAGTTGGAAACTTTAATTTAAATATTTTTCCGATGTTTTTTAGCAAAATATCAGGGTGGTAAAGATCGTAATACGGGCTTGCGCCGACGGCGAATGTTTTTATTTTTATTCCCTTATTTTTTTTTAAAATTTTTTCACACCATTCGCCAATTTTCGATCCTTCAAACTCTTCATCTAAAGTAATAACTCTGGTATTTTCAATACCGAGCCGTTTGTAACGAAATTCTTTATCTATAAAAGTTAACAAAAATGAATTTTTGTCAATGCGTTCAAGTGTAAACATTCTCTCTATTGTTTTTTAATAAAATATACTATTTATTAATAATGAGTTTATCAAAAAAATTCTTTTTTTATTTTGATAATTCATTTAATTTTTTTTAATAACATTTATCATTTTTTTTATTGAATCTATTAACATTTTTGCATCTGGTGATTTGTTTTTTTTATTTTCCGGGTGATGAATAGAGTGTCTGAGATAAGTTATGAAAGAAATTTTTTCTTCTTTTCCATTTTCTTTTACTCATGTTTTTAGATCTTCTTTTTCCAATTTAATTTTTTTACATAATCACTTATCAAATGATTCCTTCTTTTTGTTTTTGTTTTGTTCGTTGTTTCATTTTATGTATAAGGAGCCATAAAGCTCATTAAAAAAATCGAAATCTGGTAAATTATAGACTAATCAATTAATTTCGCCTGAACTTGGCCCACTTTCGCCAAATAAACTATCAACTTTATTGGTAAAATTTTTGATTTTAATTTCGTTGTTAATGTTTTTTTTAAAAATAATTAACTTACAATCGGTCTTTAGAGCATTTTTTAACATAAACGGCGAATGCGTGGCGATAAAAATTTGTTTATTTTTTGATTCTTTTAATAATAGTTTTAGCAAATTAATTTGCGCGGTTGGGTGCAAATGCAATTCTGGCTCATCTATTAAATAAATAATATTTCCATCCATTCTCTCCTTAATGTTTTTAAGAAAAAAAATATTAAAAATCATATCAACCCCCGATCCCATTTT
The DNA here is from genome assembly GCA_027575025.1 of Scotoplanes globosa. Taxonomy (NCBI): domain Eukaryota; kingdom Metazoa; phylum Echinodermata; class Holothuroidea; order Elasipodida; family Elpidiidae; genus Scotoplanes; species Scotoplanes globosa. The sequence goes on along the minus strand of JAODAI010047787.1, from coordinate 3,106 downwards.
TTTTAATGGAATTTGTTTAAAAGAGTTTTGTTCCTTGTGAGCGAAAAAAATATTTTTAAAAGGTTCTAAGATGGAAAAAGATTGAATTCCTACCTCTCCATAAGTTTCCTGAGCAAAAAACTCTTTAAACTCTCAAACAGTTTTTTTTATTATTTTCGTATCGATAACTGATTCTAAAATTTTTGTATTAATCTCTGAAAATTTTTTGGCTTCCTCTCTTTGCCTGTCAAATTTTTGTGTTCTTCACTTTCAATTTAAATCACCTAGAAAATTCTCAAAATATTCATTTTCTTTTTCAAAGTTTCTATTTTTATCGAAGTAAAAAATATTTGTTTTGTTTCCTTTTTCTTTGATTTTAAAACTATCAAAATCAACATAAGTTCCCAAAAAAGACAATCCGCTTGGGATCGGACGAGGAAAAGACGAAAAATTTGATATTTTCGTTCTGTTTAATGCCCAAAATTTAAAACCACTAGAAGTGTTTTGCTCGCCGTTTGAAGCATCAATTGAAAAAAATTTATTTGTTTCACCAGATATTGAGATTGATTTTTGGTAATCATAAAAATCATTTATGTTTAGTTGGTTTTTGTAATGATAATTTTTTTTAAAGTACGCGATTGATTCTAAAAACGTGGTTTTACCACAGCCATTTTCTCCAACTAAAATATTTAACCCGCTTCCTTCGTTTTTCTTGTCAGGAACGGCTAAATTTTCAATGATTATTTTTTTAATGCCTCTGAAGTTTTCGATTATTAAAGATTTTAAAAACATTTGTAGATAAATTAAATCATAAAAACTATTCGATTAAACGCCACAAGTCAAAAATGAATAAATTTACAAAAGATTATTTCGATTGCTTGTAAGCCGAATCAATAGTTAAATATGCAAATTACTGATTTTTTTTATTTATATCAATAAATTAAGCTGATAAATTAAAATAATGTTAATTATTAACAACTCTAATGAATTCACAACGAGAAATTAAAAGTCTTTTCGGACATTTAGAGTTTGTAATTTCGCGACTTAAAGAACGAGGACACGATGATTTAGGTAAAAATCACGATTTTTTAATAGATTGAATCGAAAATAAAAAAAATAAAGAAGGTTTAGAAGAAAGCTTTTTATTGAAAGAGTTTCAATTTATATATGAAAACAATGAGCTATCTGATGAATATTTTATAATTGCAAAAAACGGTAGTGATAGGCTCGGATATCGTTACAAGCCTGTAAATTTTGATTCTTTTTTTAAATTTTTATTATTAAAAAAAAAGAAATATGCCAACTTAAAAGATTTATTTTTGAACGAACCGGTAACTATCATTTATTTTCATTTTTTTGAATTCATTTTTTTAAAACTAGAAAACAATTACAGCTACACGATTCATCAAAACAATATAAAAAAGTTTTTATTTTTATACAGTGTCGAAAAGGAAAAAATAGCTAAAAACGAACTAATTAGTAGCGCTTTACAAGATAAAAAAATAAAAGAAATTAGTCGTTTTAAGCCGGATAGCAAAAATGAATTAACGGAATTGAAAAAACAAACTTCTCATCTTTTGAAATTATGAGAAGACGAAAAATATGATCTTATTTTTAATGAATTTGAATCAAATATTACACTTTTACTTGACTATTTAAAAATCCCGACAAATAAAACTACCTTACAATGAAGAATTGATGAATTTTTTAAAAAAAACAAATTTAATGTAACCGACAAAATTATGGAACACACTAAAGTAATTTTGGGTCATATAAAAGGATGTTTAACCGGCTTTAAAAGTATAAGAAACGAATACGGGAGCAAAGGAGCAACAACAAAATCTATAACTTCTCCACACAAAGAGGGTAATGAAAAGCTTAAAAACCTAAAAAAATCTGACAAAGAATTAATTACTCGTTTTCTTATTGATTGTATGATCATGACACAAAATTTTCTTATTTTGTACCCACTGACTTTAACCGATTAATCATATTTGTTTTAATAAACTTTTTTCTTAAGATAAACACTAATGAAGTCACATGTAAAGATGGACGCGTGAGGGATCTACCGCACGAACGAATTGTAAAAGACGCATGGGATTTGATAAAAGATGAGTTCACGATTTTTAAAACGTGCGCAACCACACTAAAAAGCTAACAATAGAGAAATAAATCTACAATTTTGCTTGCTTAGAATATTGACCGTGACACGCCAGCAAACAACGAATCTTTAAAAGCCCATACGCTCTTCTATTGCAAAGCCAATAACTTGAAACAAAATAACTGACAAGATAGTGCATGAAAAAAGTTAAATGATTAAAAAGTTAAAATTGAATAATTTTTGGATTTTTCTAACTAGACGTTTGGACTCTTCTTAATTTTTTTATTTTTCGGTTTTTGAAAGCTGAAAAACTCATTAGTATTCTCGTTATTTGTTTTTTCTATATTAAAAAAATGCTATTTTTTAAAATTTTTTTTATAAAATATATACATGAAAAGCAAAAATTAAAATGAACCACTCTGTAAAACTATAAGAATGTCAATTAGTTCAACAATTTCTGCCGCAGATATTTTGTCAATTATTGATAAAGAGGCCATTACTAATGGTAATTTTTCTGGTCCGCAATTTGTCAATACCGAACTACCTATAAACGTAAACAACAATTTAAAATTTACTGACACAAAACACGATTTATTACAGACGGAAAATGTTTGAAGTTCGAAAGATGCAAGTGGCCGAATTCCCTTCTTTGTTTATACTGCAAAGACAGAAAATCAAACCAATGTTCGATTAACTTATTTTGAATTTCGTGTGAAAGAAACTATTCCATCTTGAATTCTTAAAATTGATGTTGATGGTTTAATCAAAAAAGCCTGTAAACAAATTGGGAAGAAACAAGCCAAAGAAATTGAATTGAGACGAGTAAATGAACTTTTTCAATTAGACAACGAAACTAAAAAACTTCTTCCTAAAAGCGTTGAAGGAGCTGGTGAGGCAGACTCAGCAATTGTAACGCCTATTAAAACGTCATCAGATTTGAAAGAGGCTCTTTTGGTGGCGAAAAATGAAGCCATTACGAAAGGAATTACGATAGTTGATAGTGTTTTAGTGCTTTCGACAACATAC
>JAODAI010047676.1:0-12242 GCA_027575025.1 Scotoplanes globosa | reverse complement strand
AATGTGTTTTTGGATAGATCTCAATTTATTTAACATAATGGCACATACACTACAATATTTTTTTTTGCTGGTTTGGTTTTAATTTGACTTTTAGCAACACTTGTTATAAGGAATTACATTACAAACTTGATAGAAAATCCGCGTTTACGCGAAACGTATATCGCGTATTCGCGTTTACGCGAAACGAAACGTATATCGCGTTTTGCCGCGAAACTCTTCATATATACTTACACATACTAAGATCATTTGCATAAGCTATGATTCCAGTACTATGGAACTACGTAATTGTTTAATTTCAAATCATCGTGTGCATGGTAGCTCGCTGTTACGCATATGGTTGGCCAACCGGGTCATAAACTAATCAATTGGACGCGTCGAAAAACAATGTAACGCGTCGATTAAGTGATCAATCATAGTCCATTTTAGAAGTCACGTCCACAAACAATGTAACGCGTTAACAGTGTTTGTCGACGTGTCTTCAAAAATGGACTTTAGTGTTACGCGTCGTTAACATGTTTTCATATAATTTGTACAATCTTATATACCCTCCACTATCCAGGTTTCTGCTTACGGGATATATACACATAGCAACGTAGACATGACTACTTAGATACAGTGGAATCACAAACCATCCCCAAATCCGCACAATCCAACGCCATACTCGGATTCACTTCCAGCCTTTTTTCCAGCAAATGTTTAAGTGGGAAGAGTAAATAATTTTACATTGTACCCGTACGGAACCCCCTGATGTTCTCACCCAATCCATATCTTAACCCCTCTCCTAATTGTGATATGCAATATAATTTCCAGAATTTTAAAACCCTGCCCCAATAATGTGATACCCATATACTTTCCATGAATATCCCCATTTCGCTTCAAATTAGGTACAATTAGTACAGTATACCAGTCACTAGGAATAATTATATCATCCAAATGCATGATGTGCATTATCCCTAACCACTTCACTTCCACCTCCCATGTAATAACACGTACTTCACTCATATTTCACTCGCATTTCCTCTAAACCTGCAACTTTATCCATCTTCAACCATTTCAGCATCCAGTTCACTTCCAAATATGAAATTACATCCATCTCAATCTCATCACTTAGCGAACTAGGTAGATCCGGATCCACAACGCAACTCTGATTGTAGATATCCCTGAAGTAATTGTTTCATACCTTCATTAGGCCATCATTGTCAGTACCAACATCCCATACTGGTCATTGAGTAATTTGCCTATGTTAACACATGTCCTTCATGTACCTGGTCCTTATCCAGATGTTCATGGATATAGGGATGTGGAGAGCGTTGACCAATGCTGCTGCGATAGGGATTGACGAGGTAGTTCACTGTAGTATTGTATGTAACTATATAGTGACGTCATATATGTGCAGGTATATGTATCGCTTCTTGTCGGTATATCCACGTTACGTTATACGTGTTTCTAAATACATGTTACGTAATACGTGCCTCAAGAGGCATACACGTGTCACTGACATACCACTTATTACAGCTTTTACAAGTGTATACATACATTATGTTTCATTTGAAGCAAATATTGTCTTATCTTTAAAATATGTGAACATGTATATGTATAATAAGAAGTCAAGCAAATACAAACATATAATGGATGCCACTATTTGCATTAATAACATTACTGCAGAATACATTCATTTGAAGTCTTCGAAACTGTCTACACATCCTTTCAATTACAAAATCAAAGAATAACTTTGAACGACATTGAAATCCCAAAAGTGGGTTTCCCCAGCCTGTATAACATCGTTCTTATTTTGTTAAATATAGAAAGCCATACAAATCTGGTGATTGTTTAATACCAACATATCCAGATAAATTATAAAAATGATGAACATGTGATATGGCTAAGAGCAAATATCCTATTGACTTTTTGACCTCACGTTTCAAGTTCAATATTTTGGAGTACGGACACCATTTTCATTTTGAAATTATAGCTGCAATAGTTGTGACATTTTTAATCACTGAAACAACTGAAGTGCAAATAAATGGTTGATGTTGCTAATTAGCACGTGACGTTCTAGTTCAACAGTGACAGTACTGAAGTATTCAGATTATCTATTATCAACATTGATCTAGTAATATAATAACATTAAGCTGGAAACAATACTAAAAATTAAATTAATCCCATCATATTGGATACGTTGTCATTGTGTATATTTTCAACAGACTTCAAAGGATTATGTACAATAAGTATATTAGGACTTTTTGAGATTACAATAAAGTAATCTTACATATATAATTATAGTGTATATACATTATGATTGAAATACCATTGGGATAATTGCAACCTACATGTATACTATATTGTAAATACTTTATTGTAATACTGTTTTATGTAATAAATTGCACTCATAAAACTAAATTTCTGAAATCAGCACCTTTGGGTGCTTATTTTGCTCTTTCTAAGAACTCGTATGAGGATTGTGTCAGATTAGTGATACGTTAGCGGCGACACAATTGTCCACACTTTTATCACCTTAAAGTGGTAAAATTCGGACCACCACTGTCGGTGTTAATGTCTTATAAAGAGATTACATGAGTACCACTGGTGCTACTTCCAACAATTTAGTTTTGTTTTATGCACCAATTTCAACCAAAGACAAAGTGTTTGGCTGAAATACATGTGTGACCCATCACATCAAAAACATATGTTACGCTGTTGTTAATTATACCCATCCATAGCGTATGATATTATATATATATATGTATATTACCCAGGGTAACATTTGTCCCATCGTACACATGCACGTTAGTCTAAATTAATGGGTTATGCATACTTACTATTACAAATGTCGATGTAGCTATTGAATCACATAGTATAGTGTGGTGTATACTGTGTAGACGATATGTATTATTATCGAAATTGGCTTCAGCTAAGGCCAATCATATTGTAATCTAGCTACATTAATAAGTTTATTAACTATACATTTAAAACACCCCAGTCCATACATAGTTATTGTACATGCAATGGTTGGGGATGGTATTCCGAAAAAATCAATTCTGTACTCGCACATGTCACCGTACTATTATATATATGTATATGTATATATATTATATATTATAATATTGGTATTCCAAATATATATAAATTACACACAAATAGTAAAATATCTCTCTTTTTGGTGGCATAGCCAGTGAAACCATACTCTCCCACTTCTATATAGGGAAATGCTCAATTTAAAAGAAGAAAACTGTCGCCACTCACTTTTGAAAGAGTAATCTGATTTACTTTATAGTGTGTATCGTGATGCAAACTATGAGTTTCTATATGTTTTAGCGCCCATTTGTATTCTTCTTTTGACAGTATACTACTCAGCTGTAAAGGATAGAACTGGTGATACAAGAACACATATATATGACATGTCAGAAATAACTTTTCTCGTTTGTCTGGAGGAAGGATACTTTATTGACCGTTGGCTGGGAAGCATATATCATAAAGGAAAGGAAAAATGTGTCACGATATCGAAAGGAACAGGTAGGTATACTATTTTTTATTTATAAGTACAACATAATATTAACCAATTCAATGCCATACAAATATGGTTTCAATATTTGTTTATTGTTAAAGATTACTTTAGTTCATTACAAAAACATTTGGATATAATACTAAATTCAGAAACTACTGTTATATCGATTGCATTTCCATTACATGTTCAGTGTATTTACTCATTAATGCATATAGTTCTAACATATAGTTCACAATGCAACGCCAGAAATATATGTCCATCATCTGACTTGAAAGGTATTCGATTGTTTGGTTGATATCTCGATCAATATAGATGATGCAGTATTTTGATATCCTTCATCTGGATGGACGCGATCGCGTCATGTATATGATATAACAAATTAGTAGATAACAGTGGCTTGCATACTGGTACTTTGGTGAGTGACAGCGTTGATATTGCTGGTACACCATTATCAATTCCAACCGTAGTTCTGTGCTCACTCTTTGTAATATAACCAGCATTACTAGTTTATAAATATGCCTTCCAGTCGGGCTTGAACGTCCTTTTGTTTAGTTCAGGTTTCGCTGCCAAACAAAATGAATACTGTCAATACATGTCCTGAGTATTACTACCATATATCTATTGGATATGCTTGGTTGCCAGATGCTAGGTAATGGATTGGATGTATCCCACACTTGACCGTTGTGATAAATACAAAATTTGCTTACTAATTAATTAGTTAAATTATCACAGGTATGGTATTATTATGTAATCATAGCTCGGATAACTAGCAATGGTGCTTAAATAAAAGGATGCATACAATCTTGAATGTTAATTTTCAGAAAGATTCAATCAGAATATGAAGCCAATTTACATCAACATATAATGCACACGATGTATTGTTTGCTTTTCGTCATTCTCAACTGAATTGAGTATCACAAATTGGGCTGATATTTTTTTCAGATAATGATGTTAAATCGGCTTGTACTAATCCATGTATCACTATGAGCTTATTCAAATTTATTCGAAATACAAATGTACTAGGCCTGTTTCGTTGTTATAAAAAAAAATATCAAAATATAACCATGTATCGCAATTACCCCCCAAAATTGTCAAAATTGTCACATGGAATGCATTTGTTTTTATTATTCCTAGAATTATACTGCAAATTAAAGTAATAGCAACACCATATGGTATGCTTTAATACTATTTAAAATATAAGTAAGATGTGAGTGGTGATTATTTTCTTGACGATTCATATCAATTTATTGATTAGTTACTTCAGATTGATACAAAATAGCAAGTAAAATTGCTGCTACACCTAAACTGTATAACTAGTATATGAGTTGCAATTACCAACATTATGCTCTGATGAATTATTTTCAGTCATTCCATGGTTTGAAAATTATAAATCTGGGTCTTGTTACCGATTAAATTAAAATTGTAACAGTTACTCCTATTTATAAAAGTGAACATAAGAACACAGTTTATAATTTTCGGTTTGTATCGGTATAACCTGTTTTTCCAACATTTTTGAAAGGCTTGTGTATAACATACCTATGGCTTTTATAAACGATAATAATAAATTGTATTATAATCAGTATGTTTTTTTGAGAAAACAGTTCCACGTATATGGCTGCTTTGAAATTCGTTGGTGATATAATATTCACATTGTATAACAATAACTACACCCTAATTCAAAAATAATTGAGAAAATGAAGGAATCAAATTAATACCATATACCAATTTCAAGAAATCACCATTTAAAAGTGTTGTTTACTTATTGTTAATTTTAATTTGAGAACAAGCCTCTGACATATTGTACTCAGTTTGGAATATCGAATACTGCCACACAACTTCGAGAAGTATACCGTATAGAGGTAGCGTACGCGTTGCGTGTACACAATGCACGCTATATCATATGTGCTCTCTAACTGTATGCATTATATACTGTATGACTTCGATATGAAAATTACACAGTGAGCCAATACAAACTTTCTCCCAGCAACATTACAACTGAGTACATGTCACCACGCTCTCACCAGCTCTTGTATAGTGATGAGGCTGGAGCGTTCATGGCGTGCAAAGTTAGGTCTTTCTTTTACCATTTTTTAAAGTTTTGGACATACATACAAAAAAACACTAAAATGTTAAAATGTTATTATTACCAATGTATTACGATGTATACATGTGCATTGAGGTTGGACTATTCTTTTAAGCGTTAACTTGTGACTGCCCATCCACTGACAAATATTACGTATACAATACTCGATTATATCAAAGGCAAATACTACAGTACACTCATTCAACGACATGTATAATTGCGTATCATCAACATATTAAAGAAAATAGATACCATTATTACGAATAGTGTCCGCCACCCCTCTAATGTAAAGTGAGAACAATATAGGTTCCACAACAGAAAATTGAGGCACTCGATACATATTATCCTTAGAATATACTTTTTACAACCACAATACACACTTTGTGAACGATTAGCTAAATAAGAAGCAAACCAGGCATGATCACCACCTGAAACAAATACTAATAAAATGTATCAAATGCTGCAGATACATTCAGTAGAGCGATAAGTGTAAGTTTGCCGTTATCAACTGAAGTAATTTTATCATTATTAATATGAGTAAGGACAGTTTCAATAATGTGGCCCCGTTTATATGTAGATTGGTATGGTTTTATAATATTATTGTCCACAAGATTAAGTTGAAACTGAGAGTAGAATAACCTCTCAGGTAGCTTTGACATAAATGGCAAATTATAAATGGAACGATAATTTGAAAGTGAATCAATATCAACTTTTACCTTCTTGATTACAGGGTAAATTGTTGCATATTTAAATACATTAGTAACGCTATCGCTATGCAAACTTAAATTGACAATTCGATCAATTACATGCAAAATAACATCATAAAAGTGTTAACAATATCAGTTAGCACCGGACCACCTCTTCTAGTCGTTGAGGTAATTTTGCCCAAAATATGGTTCACATCCTCCTATGTTACTAACTGAAATGTAAAGCAATTTTGTTGTGAATTTGAGCTATCATAATTAGATTGATCATTAATAAGAGGATTAATATACAATTTTGAGTGAACAGTAGCTATGTTGTCTTGTAAAATATATATGTTGTTTAATAAGACAAGTGGAATACTTAGTAGGAGTTTTGAAAACAAACTACTAATAACATTACAGGTTTTAGAGTAGGTATTGGGAGTGTTGGCGAATTGATCACGAAAAAGTATTGATTCAGCGTACTTATACCGAATCTAACAATATTACAATGCTCACGAAACACGTATTTGAGTACATTAATTTTAGTATTTCTCCACTTACGTTCAGTATACCGAATTGGCCTTTTAACATTTAACATATGTTCATTGATGCGTACAATACACTTTCAGCGAACACAATAACCGGAGCATGATGGTCCAATAAATCAGATAAGACATGGTTACAATTTACCAATAATGTCATTCTTAAAAGCATCAATGGTAATTGACTTTATTTTCATGATGCAAGACATAGTTTTGGAATTACCAAAAAAAACGCGTTGTGATTCGTAATTCCAACACCAAGCTCAGTAACATTCTCTATCTACCTCATTAGTCTCTAAAAAAGTGAGGATGAAAATACTAACATACAGCCGCGACATTGGCTAAAGCCCTCCACCTCCTTTTATAAGTAGCTACGATCCTCAAATCACCATCGCATCCAACCCTCCTAAAATGTCTTTCAACACAGACCTTCCATCCCCATACCTATGCTACTAACCTCCACATGTGACATCGCCATTTTCGGCAGTCGCCCTTCATCCATACCTTCAACAAGACCAACCCACCTTATACGCCCCATTAGCACCCTCTCCAAATCTCCTCCCATATATTCTCCAAGCACTCTATCTACCAGCTTAACCCCTGCAATCTTTCTCATCCAATTATTTTCGCATATTTGGAACCGCTGTTGTTGATCCCACGACATGGGTACTGTCTCAAGTCCGTAAATACATGCATGGATACATATGGATCCTTCTGCAAACGTCCCCATCATACCGTCAATCTCCACAAATCATTCCCCGCAGATACTCTGCTTAATACCTTTATCAACAAAGTAATACCCAACTAATCCATGATCATACGCAACCCATGCTCTTAAATAAACCTTTCCATTCTACCAGCATCTCCTGCAACTCCTGCTTAATATATTGCTTAAACTATTGATAGGTCTTCAGCACATACTAACTTTTTTAGTACATTTTTTATGCTGCCTTTCCTGCTAATCACTTCCATTACCATAATGAAAATAAGTGGTCTGAAGGCACTACTCTGCCTAAGCCCAATATTAACGCTACACTCTTCTGACATCCCCGAACTAACTATAACATTACCACTTATACCTTCATAAAAGCCCTCCACCGTCCTAACTTCTGACTCAGGAACACTCATCCACCTTAACGTACAATGAACTAATTTCCTAGTAAGCGTATCATAGGCCTTCTCCAAATATACAATGCCATACTCCCAGTCACGTCCAAGTTATTGTCCACCAGCAGCATAAGTAAGAACAGCTCATGACTTATTTTTCTTCCCTTACGAAAGTCATATTGTTCCTCTCCAAACTCCATCTCAACTCTAGCCCTAATCCAAAATACTTTCAAAAATCTTAAAAAAGTGTACTAATAGTGTGATATATCGCAGCATTATCCCCCTTCGTCCGTCTCAAAGTTCAATCGACTTAAAACTACGAAATATCGACGACATCAATCTCACCCCTTACTACGCTGGGTAAATGCAGATTAGCGCCTCCTTCCTGAGTATACAGCTATCTGAAGTAGTTATCCCATACCCTAATAACACCATCCTTGTCCGTGACTAACCTCCATCTGGATCCTTAACCACTCTGCATCGCTTAACATATACTCCCTCTTCATTCCTGTCCTGTGCCATATTAAAGTTTCCTCCCCCATCATCATCCATCTGCTTATAAATGTTATCTTCCATGTCACATCTTGCCTTTTCTACGGCCCTCTTAGCTGCCTTTTTTGTCTATCTATAAAGGTGTCAGAAGGTTTACTCAGGTTGTATCCCACTATCCCTGGCCTCTTCTAATTTCTTCCAGACCTCCTTCTTCTCACCCACCGCCCTCTTTACACCTTTCGTCCAACACATCTGGCTTTTTTGTCCAAGGTCTTTCCACAAAGTGTATCTGCCGCACCCACAAAGACAAACTTAAATAGCCCCATTCTTCCTCTACTCCACCTTCATGCCCACGTAGCTCAGCAATATCCGAGCCACCCAATCCTTATACCCTTCTGCATTATGCCCATTGCATAACCACCATTTAATCACTTTTTGGTCTTCACTACATTACGGTACTGTAGCCGCAATTCGAAAATAAGAGGTTCATGCTGTATGGTAACATGTTCCCAGTCTAAAATCGTAGAATCTTTAAGTCTCCATAATTGCTGCCTCATAACTACCAACAAATCCACCTCTGGTTTGTACAACCCACTCCTATACAACATTGTGTAACTGGCTCTCTTTTTTAATATAGAATCAGCCACCGCCATGCGAATGCGGAGACAAAGCTCTACCACATGGCTGTCCTCACTGGTCCTCGTACCCCATCCAAAATTCCCTACATATTCCTCTTCACCAACCTATGACTCCAACATGGCCATTAAAATACCCATCATTCATTATTGTTAGTATAACTGTTTGATTTTGTTAATTACAATTTTAAATAAAATTGATTTAGAAAACAACACACAAATTATACAACCAAATTATATAATTACTTAGCGGAATTTGTGTATTGATCATTGATAACATTACTATGATGCATATATTTCGTATACAATAATATCAGTGATAACTTTTCTATACAATAATATTAGTGATATATTTAATCAATGACGTTTCCATGGATTAATATTTCCACAGAAAGTACGTTACAATGTGAAAATATCCATTGGTCTCTTTTCGCCAAACGATTGATGCAGTTGAGGGAAAACAGTGTCATCATATTGGTGGAAGGTATATGTGCACATAAAGGTACGTTATTAAATAGTGAATGGACATGTAAATATTTTCAAATTCACAAAATTGAGCTATGTATCTTGCATATCTCTGGATAAATGTATTTCATTTAATGTTTTTATAAATCAACTCGGCGAAAAACAATAATGAATTTTAGTGTTTATATAAATTAGGGGACCACTGCCAATATACCACTTTACATACATTCATGTGGAATTTACAATTTTACTGTGGCATTTTTTTTATTGTTTCTGAATTAAATTTGTTGATACTGTACATACAATGAATGCAAACATAATTTAGATTAATACCTTACATTATCCTATTTGTTCTTGAAAATAAGCAAATATGTCACTTTTTAGTGAAACATGTATGACATTTAAACGCTTTTAAATAATCGATTTGTCCAACTTTAGAAAGCTTATATTTATTTTTATTTTTTAAAGTTAGTATCAATTCATAAATGTCAGTGCTAAAGGTCATATTTTCTAAGAAATAATTTTCCTCTTCCCAAGAACCGGTTTTCCCAAAAAAGTTAACCGTGTAAACTGTGATGTCCCCTAAAATCCTTTACACGGTGGCATTTGACTTTGAGGAATAATGAATCTGAGTTGTGAATTCAGTTAATTCTTTCTCTTGTTCTAAGTAAATGACCTGGCTTAAATGAAGAATGTTGAAAAAAGGGGAAAAACACTAACAAATAACTAAATTATTTTCTTCATTTTGAGTTGGGTTTTGGTGCACCTAAACATTTACGTTGTCAAATTTTGTGATTGCAACAACAGTACTTCCCAAACGTCATATTGCTAAATTGTTGATACATCGTATCCTGGTCTGAGGATCTTTTCTTTTTTTATAATTATTTTTTTATTTAAAAAAACTCAAGAAAAGCAATAATTTCATGTCGTTATTTCAGGATGGACTTAGATGATACTCTAGTTATATGGAATGCAACCAAAATATGTGTTCAACAGTTTATGTGTGACTTACTGGAATATAACTATTTTGTAGCTGTCTTTACACTTCAAATAACAATATACACACGTACATAAAAACAGCGTTTTTCGTAGCTTTTCTCCTGTAAAATATTTACTCATTACCAATTTCAATATTTATATTATTAGATAATACTAATATAATATTTGCCTGGGAGATAACATGTGTACATTGGATGGACGATGTATGTCTGGGAGAAGTGTGCGCAGGGCCGCGGTGGCAGGCGGGGATGCGGCCGGGGTGACGTGTGTGGGACTCGCGGCCGCAGACTTCGTGTCCCGGTGTGGCAACCGCAAAGCTTCATTTGAGTCGGACGCCAAACGTGACTCGGCCGAGATGTGCGGGCGTGTTTGGCAGCTGTGGGACAGCTTGCTTTGAAATTGTGTGGAAAATGTTGTGCCGCCTCTCGTCGGTATAAGCATTACAAAATCATAACCTTTGGCAGAGTACTATCAAGAACGGGATATATCCCGATGCTTACACATTAAACAAGTCCATACACTAATAGACAGTGACTTCTCCTTGGTCGCTTACTCTCTTATAAACTGGGTACTGGACTATCCTAATACACATATTAAAAAATAATTATCTAAAATATAAGTTAACCTTAGCTATTTAATCGTAATAATTGGCTGATTTAGTATTGAATTGATTTGAGTTTTGTTGCAAAATATCCACGAATTCTATAGAATCGAGGTTCAAAAATAAATCTTATTTTTATTTAATAATGATTTGGCTATTTTGTTTTTGAAATTTGCACCCGTGGAATATATCGGACTTTAATCATGCACCACATGTGGGCTACCACAGTAATACTAGGATGTGACCTTTTTGTCAGCTTATCGGTGACGTATACCTTTGTTCAGTCCAGGCGCCAATTTTAAATCATCGTACTAGGCAGTGAATATGTAGTATGGGTCACATGACTCACATCACGTGGGAATACGTGTTCTTCAATAACACAGGGGAATGGGTCTACTCAATTGAATAGCAAGTAGATTGCAACTCTAAAACTCACAAATAGTTACAGAGTTTTCCTGTTTATTACCGATATTTGGGCAAACTTAATGCAAAATACACCAAACTAGAACTAAATTGCCTGAATAATATAACTACAACATCAACAGACCCGAAAAGTGTGTATATTTGATTTTAATATGGTGTGCCAACATTTCCACTATGTCTTCCAAACCGCCGAAGTAAGTGGAGGTAGTCTGTGGTGACCTGAGAGGTTGATGGAGTGATATGGCACTCAGCCCAAGGGGCGAAATTATAATGCTGCGACGGGGCAGAACGGTGTGAGTTATGTGTATCAGAGAAATGTATTATTGTTTGCAACCCAGAGGCAGCGATTTTAAACAAGCGGAATAAATTAATTAGTAAATGTAGACACAGGGACAATTTTGTTCTCAAGCATGTCAAGTAGACGACTGCATTGTTCTCATAATTGATTTCCGTTGTATAATACAATATGACCGCATCCTATGTAAATGAATTGATCAGTAAATGTAGTTGTCCGTATGGCATGCTTTAAGAGTTAAGTACAATAGCCGATCAATGTTTAGTATCTTAATATAACACTAAATTGTATAAGTTGATCACTATTAGTTATACACTGATGAGTGCATGTCGATTATGATATGTATTAAAAAAGTATGTACGCAAACTAGAGTCGAAAGTATATCTGTGGACATTATTTGTTATATATA
>JAODAI010047565.1:0-12243 GCA_027575025.1 Scotoplanes globosa | reverse complement strand
CCAATTCATCATAGTATTGAATGGTACTACTAGCTTAGTATGAGCTCGCACATTTTTATAGTAAAGGAGTGTCACCAGTCATGTCGATAGGACCCCCCCCCCAAAAAAAAAAAATCCCAGCTCTATGATATCGGCTAACATTATTTATAGGGTTTAGTATACCGCTAATCAGACTAATAAGAGGTTTAAAACAGAGGGCACTTTTATATGTGTCAACAATCGAGGACATCGACCTCTGTCCCAAACAAAGATGATCCTCAACATCACGACTTGAACATGCACCGAAAGCATGGCCTACGAAGTCTGCTACTGGTGCTAATCCAGCTAAGCCGCACAGAGAGTCGCTGAGCCCTACTATATCTCAATTAGTTTTATTCTTATCGATTTCTATAGGCCTATTGCATTATACTTATACTTAATCTTCGTCAAAATTAATGGCAGACTTATCATTATTCGATAGGTTCCTAAAAACATATTTTTGAATTTCTCTATATCAATTTAAGCAATCTACATCAATCCAATCAATCCGCCTGATTTTTTCACCATTTTGTAAACATTTGTTTCTTATTTAGTAAAATCTGTTTTTTGGGGGAAATCACGTTACTTTATAGTGTGCTATGTGTTATTTTGATCAATGTAATGTGCAAATAAGCAATTTTTGCACATTATATATGTAAATTCATGTGACACCATTTGGGATATAACACAATATTAAAATAATGTTGGTTTGATCATGTACGCTTTCTTAGCATTTTAACGTGTGTTTCCCCCCACCCCCCATTCATTGTTGGTAATGTGACCCATGCAGAACACACGTAATCCAACATTGAGTAGCGGAGCGGGGTTTGTCCCACATAAAATTGACGACGATTGTAGATAGACCTTTGCACATGATGTCACTTCACTGGATCAGGTAAAAGTCAACAACTGACTTATGCAATACTGCATCGCCATTGGCTGTTCCGTCTCTTGTGATGTTGGTTTTATTGATTTCTTGTTTAACAAGAAATCTGGACGTTCACCAGGTGTGTGCGTGTGTGCCTAATCTTAACATCGATAACGTTCGATTCTAATTCCGATAAGCCTAGCGAAAATTAACAATATTTCCGAGAAGAAAACTACATATTTCTTCTTTAGCTATCGGTGACTAATCTATCGGTGACTAGATCGTTTGAAAATATATCCAGAATAAATCAAAATTTAATAAAACACTCACAAAATATCAAACATAAATTTGCCAAAAAAAAATCTGACTAGATCGTGCTGAAGCAAAGTCAGGAATGATTAGATATAGCATTGGGAATGTGTGGTAGTATTGGTGCCAGTTAGTGGTCACGTGATATGGAGAGATGACGTCATGGGGGCCTGAGGCCCTGATACCAAAAGTTTACTAGATATAGGTCAGTTGTATGAGGCCATACTATTTGTTAAAATATAGGTAAAGGGTAAGTATAATGTTACATGATTCAATAACCATGTTATATTCTTAGATTTTATCGGTGCGGGCGGGTGTGTGCGTGTGTGCGTGGATTGCTGTGCTGACAGAGGACAAATTTGATGACAGAGGACGAAACACTCGTCCTCGGAAGGAAATGCACTACAAACTAGTTTTTTCGTTTGGGTATAGCAACATGACTACAGTGTTGCAGAATTTAACGTCCTCAGTAGGTAGGGGAAGTCACAGTGGTGTGTATACATGTGTGTGTTCATGACTTGCTATATAACAGAGGACAAGCTGTTGACAACACACCTGCATACCAAGGACAATTTGACAAAAGTGCACTGTCCTCGGAAGAATAACGTACCAGTCAACGTCCTTGTTAGGTATGGGAATGCATGTAGTGGTTCGCGTGTGTGTGTGGGCTCGTTAACACGATATATCAATAAGCGTAAGTCGGATTAAGTTGATATTTGGTACAGGAATGCCCTTCATGTCGGTTGGGAAACCTATTGATTTTGACAATGATACCTCATATATCAATTAGTGGGCGGGACTTATTGCATAATTCTCAAGAAGTGGCTCGTTAACACGATATCTCAATAACCGTAAGTCGGATTAAGTTGATATATGGTACAGGAATGCCCTGCAGGTCTGTTTGGAAGCCTGTTGATTTTGACGATGATACCTCGTATATTGATGAGTGGGCGGGGCTTATTGTGAAATTCTCAGTAATTGGCTCGTTAATACAATATCTCAATAATCGTAAGTCAGTTTAAGTTTATATTTGGTACAGGGATGCTATGAGGGTCTGTTAGAAAGCCTGTTGATTTTGACGATGATACCTCGTATATTGATGAGTGGGCGGGGCTTATTGTGAAATTCTCAGCCAGATCACCCAATACAAAACACCCCTATCTCTCAGATTTTTATGTAATTTGGTTATCATGTTTGTTGTATGGAAAAATCCCGAATTATACCGCAATCGGACAATCGGTTAAGTTGGGCCACAAGGTCGTTATCAAGGTCAAATAATATACGCAAAGGTCATTTAATGGCCCTCAGAAATTTGTCGGCCCGGCCCATTTGGACCATTTTCGGCCCATTTCGGCCATTTTAAACGGGCCATAATTCTTGAACCAAATTTCCGATTCCTGTAAAATTCGGGATTTTTCCATTTCTCCATACAACAAACATGCTCAACAAATTACATAAAAACCTGAACGATGGGGGTGTTAATTTGTGTGTTTTGGGGGAAATGACCCTATTGTGAAAATCTCAAGAAATGGCTTGTAAACACGATATCTCAATAACCGTAGGTTGGATTGAGTTGATATTTGGTACATGGCTTCTCTGCGGGTCGGTTAGGACGCCTATTGATTTTAACGATGATACCTCACATATTAATGAGTGAGCAGGGCTTATTATGAAAATCTCAAGAAATGGCTCGTGAACACGATAGCTCAATAAGATAACCGTAGGTCGGATTGAGTTGATATTTGGCACTGGGATGCTCTGCGTGTTGATTAGGAAGCATATTGATATTGACGATGATACCTCATATATTAATGAATGGGGAACCTCTTGCGAAATTCTCAAGAAATGGTTTGTGAAAACGATACATGGCTGCTCTGCAGGTCTGTTAGGAAGCCCATTGATTTAACAATGATACCTCACATATTAATGAGTGGGCGAGCTTTATTCATAAAATATTGATAGGCTAGGGGCTAGGCTAATTTTCAATGTACAGAAGAAGTTTTATCTGTTTTTGGTGGCGATACCATGTATATTACTTTAATGGGCGATTCTAATTGCGCAAATATTGGTGGGTGAATGCGACATGTATCAATGTTGAGTTGATATTTGGAACATGGTTGCTTTATGGTCGTTTACGAAGTCTATTGACTTTGATGATGATACCTCTGAGGCTTGTATATTAAATACCGATAGGCTAGGCTATTTTACAACCTACAGATGAGGCCCAAAAAATTAAAGCAAGAAATCACCATGCACTTTGCTTGTTTCTTGTTTTGTTTTATATCCGTAATGGTGGCCAGTTCAGTATTTAGCAATAATGTGAATAATAGTAGGGCCACCGATTTTCCGCAATTTAATTTCCTTTGGGGATTTGTGAATTACGTGAAATTTGTTTTAGAAAAAAATATATATTTAGCTTATCAAAAAGTCCTCTAAATATTCTGTAAATGTACGCAACTTGTGAATAGCAACTGATATTGATTCACATCAAATGGATGCAAATTATGTTTCTGAATGCATTATTTTTGTTTTAAAAATGTGAAAAAAGGGTTATTTCTTTTTGTGAAAATTCTGTGAATTTCCATAAATTCTTGGGAATTACGCAAATTACGGCAAATTTCTGGGATCGCCTAAAATCAGTGGTCCTATATAGCATACTTGTCCACATTATATAATAATCAGATAGTCATTGTTAAAATGTAAGGTGTTGAATGTATATTACATGACCATATCCCTGTAAGGTTTGCATGTCAATGGTTCTGTGATATGACAAAATATCTTGTTTGCACAATGGATATTGTTAAAAGTTTCTTTGCCATTCCTGAGTAAGAAATATAATAATTTGAACTAGAGTTGCAAGAGTTTAGTTAAGTCTACAAGATTTGATTTCTCCCTCAGGCCATTTTGTTCACCACATTTGCGAAGAAATCAGGAACTCCAACGAAACCCGTCAGGCGTCGACTTCCTCGGATCTAGACCATGAAGTTCCTTCGCCAGCTAAAAAAGCGAAAACGACAACGAATAATTGTGACACGTTTTTCATAAACAACACCGATGATAAAAGATCATTATTTATTGACGAAGGTTTGTATATTTCATTCTATAATCGTAGTAGAAGGATGTAACATCATCGTTCACGAATAACTCAATCACCAGATACCGGATCTGGCTTACAAAAATTGTTACCTGCTCTGACAAAATGAGTCGGAAGTCGCAAATAGAGATATTGAGTGGCAGGTGAAAACACGTCCGCGTGCGTTTGTAAACCCGTTCAAACGTGAACATTGCCCTTATAGTGTACATTGGGACCATGGACACTCCGTCAAACGAGGACGTCCTTGTTTGTCCTACCTATGCCATCATGATCTTAGATGCCTTTAAACGCATATAAACAAATTTCAATACGTGGACTTATGTGGATGTGTATCAGAGGTCCACGGTTGGTGACATTTTTTCTATTTTGTTTATCACATGTCCACGTTTAGCGGTAAAACTTCACACCCACCGGTCCATGGTTTGATGGTCTGACACGGAAACAAAATTTGAACCCCCGAGGTCCACGATTGATGGTCTTTACAAGTCTGTGTGCGCGTGGTAAACGTAACCTGATGCAAATCACACGTTATAAGGATTCCTCTAAAAACTATTACATTCCCAACACGTTACTTTGAAACGTAAGTAAAGGTGGATCTAAACATGATATAAATACATGATATCGATACATATACCAAATGAAAGGTAATTGTATGTAGTAATTGAATATAACAAGATCTCACTGTTTATTTTGGACACTTCCGACTCATTATGTCAAAGTAGGTCACAATTTAGAAGGCTGCAGACACAGCTATTATTGCCAGTGTGTTTGAAATCGGGGCCAACTTTCATGAGTATATTTCCAATGATGCACAGGTATGTATTTTCTACAGTTGAACTTTTAGACGTTTTGAGGAATATCGACTGTACAGAATTTGAAATGGTGTGAAGAAGGCAAGATCATGAATACCATGTTACGTGCTGCCTGTTATATAACTGGACTATTTTGTTGCGCAATAATATATTATGCAACCGTTCGGCGCCTTTGATTTATTATTACAATATAATGATTATACTGATATGTCATATGAATGTGGAAAAATAAACTTGAACTGTATGTATGTGTCCATACTAATAATATAGTTGAAAAGTTAAATCCTCCCCGGGCCCATCAGGTGCCGGGCTTAGCTCTGGTTTCTGTAGCACAAGCAGATGAGAGTCAATGACTCTCCCTGGATGGGACGCTGGTCCATCGCAGGTTATACCTCCTCAGCAAAGCTGGTACTCAGTTTTCCAGTCTGAGTGAAGGTGAGGTAAGCGGGATAACATGTTTTTGCCCATTACCACAACATAGCGCTCGGCAGTGACATGTCGCTTCCCAATGCCTATTGATAAATCCAAGTGGGGTACGACTTTCTGTTTACCAAAGTCGTATAATAAAATTATACCCCACTTGCTTGTTCTTTGGCAGAGTCGGTGTACACAGCACACTCGTTAAATTGCTTGAATGGGCACAGCTTTTCAAGTATGTGTGTAACTGGTATTTTATTGACATAGATCAGTAGTTATATTGTTAACAGTACAATGGATCAAGTCAATAAAAAATATTCTTTGCCACAATTTTAATAGCAGCTGGGTTCCGTCATGGAGTCAACCCGGGACCTCTGGCACTCAAGCCCGACCCCCTAACCACTTAGCCACTGTGCTCCCCACTGATAATATAACTTAAGTATATATCATTCAGGATATACAACAGTATCATGCGATGTGGTTATGGATGACCACGGGTCTTCCATATTGTAATAGGCGGGCAAAATCCCACTTGGTAACACCATTTAGTATCCCCATCCGATGGACGTGAATGCATACCAGTCTTTGGCACTAAAGGCGGAGAGAGAGGCAAGGATCTGTGGACCACGACTGTATGAACAGTCTTAAAAGATTGGGGTGTGTGTGAGAGGTAGTACCTTATTGTAGTAGTAACCGCAATCCACTTGATTTATAATTAACCTATCTGGCAGTATATAATCTCGGTGTTGAAGTGCCGTTAGGAAATTATCTCTCTTGTCGAATGGATTACCAATTAACCTTATTGTAGTAGTAAGCACAATCCACTTGATTTATAATTAGCCTATCTGGCAGTATATAACCTCGGTGTTGAAGTGACGTTAGGAAATTATCGCTCTTGTCGGATGGATTACCAACTGGTCCTCCACAATCACTCAACTCTCACCAGTGGCTCCAAGTAGCTGTCTTTATGGCAGCGGCCACACCCCAGTGGTAACTATGTCTGTTCATATGCTAAAAGCTGTTAGGCAATTATCTCTGACTAACCACACGGCCCTGTCAATCGTCCAGAAGTATTGTGCCCATTGGTTGAAATACAATGAAGGCGTTCTAATATTAGTGTTTGAAGCATGTGATGCACCACCACCGATCAGGTATCATGTCGGCATTTCTTCATCTTGGGATGGGGAAATTTTTCCTCCAAAAGAGATCACTTGTGCAATGGAATATGACCGCATCCATTAAAAAAATCAATAACATTGCAAAATAATATTGTGTTGATTTTGATATGAAAATGAAGCCGATTATCTCCTCTCCCGGTTAGCTCAGTTGATAGAGCGTTGGACTCGTGATCGGAAGGTCAGGAGTTTGCATACGGAGTGGTGATGTTTATATTCCAGTGGCTCTAACTGGTATACTAAAGGCTTTGGGTGGCTCATACAACCTCTGCGTTGAAGGGGGATAGCTAGAAAACCTACTAATCAATAAATGAAAATCCTTTTCCCACTAATATCTCAAATTGACCAAGGGCCGACATAGTGCCTGATATACCATGGTACGTCACATATATATGTGATGCACGACGGCAGATCAGGTATTATGTCGGCATTACCCATTTTGAGATAGAGGTTTCCTTCCTAACATATCATATGTGCAATGGAATATGACCAAGATTTTGGTATCAAAATAAAGCGGATTATCTATCTCCTCTTTCTTATCCCACTAATATCTCAAGATGACCAAGGGCTGATATAATACCTGATGTGCAACGGTACTTTGCACCAAAGTTAGAAATTTACTAAAAGTATGCCCTTTCAATCAAAAACCTAGTTCTGTGGCCGGTGCAAGAATGTTCCTATGTATTATTTTATGTGTACCCTTTCTGCTACCTCAAAAATAACCATTAGGTAGAAAAAAGTTGGAAAAATCAATGTTTTTAGTATCCTAGACATTTATTTGACACAGCTTTAATATTAGTCCCTTAGCCCCTGCCAAAGATGTGCGCCCTCTACTTTGATATGCCTATTAATAGTCCCTTAACCCCTTGACTGCCACAAGCGTCCTAGTATGCGCTGGCAGAGGGACAATGAAACAGGTCTGGTTGAGTGCACGCTCTGCTCGTAAAGCACCAGGATTTCTTCGCACGCCAATAAGAAAATATGTCATGGGCATCATGACGTCCTGCGAAAGTAACGGTGGCCCTGGGCTGTCATGCCAGTCAGACACGTACTGCCACACACGGCCTACGGTTGGACAGTTCGCTAGCAATTGGTATGTGTAGGCGCTGCTGCAATTAAATTGGCAATCAAAGGGTTAACCAGAATTATGTTGACCCGTTCTTTTGCCCAGCTGTGGCAGGTAGATCACTATTAATGGCATTATACATATTACATCAACAAAGTTTATAGTACCCGATTTAATCAGGACAACAATCATCATAATACTTCTTCGATGGTGTTGTTTCCATCGTTTTTTCTATCGTTTTTTATTCTTTAACAACAAGGACTATTTCTTGCCACGACTATTTCTGTTGATACACAAGTTTTCAATCTAGTTTTCCTATAAAATCAAGGGGCAGCAGTTGTGTGAATTCTTTCATTATCTAGTTTTATTTTAAGTATTTATACCGAGTCGTTGCGCGGGCCATCTGTTGTACGGACGCAGGTGAAGACCGTTTCAGTGTTTACGTTCCAATAGTTTTGAAATAGTTTTAAATAAAGGTACTTATCCTCTTAGGAGTCGAGTCCAATCGTCTGATGCTAAAATGTCTGTAGTAGTGACAGTTGAGGGTGTGTAAATGTTATAGGCTGCATACTAAGTGATGAACTGCAGTCGGGTGGCTATTGTTGGTGAATAGACCGTTGAGACTCTAAATTAGTCAATTAACAGGCAAGGCAGAGCCGAGTCCCGTTATTTTACCAAATTTTTAGTTGAGACGGTCTATGGTCCAACAATAGTCGTCCAACTGTAGTTTATTCCTATCCTACCACATACTCATAGCAACGTTTGTATGTCTTACGCACGTGTTACCGCATAACTAAACTGACGTTGCGTTGCAGACCTGCAGTCATGTGATGCCGTATTAACCAATCAGTAGACACGATATCAATGACCAGCAGCTGAAGGTGGTAGAACACCAACAGTACCTTCTCACTTGATGCTCTGTGAACCAGACTCTGGTTATGAATTCCAGTCACTAGTATCACGGGGGAGGAGGACCTGCAGTCATGTGATGCCGTATTGACCAATCGGTAGACACGATATCAATGACCAGCAGCTGAAGGTGGTAGAATACCAACAGTACCTTCTCACTTGATGCTCTGTGAACCAGACTCTGGTTATGAATTCCAGTCACTAGTATCACAGGGGAGGAGGACCTGCAGTCATGTGATGTCGTATTGACCAATCAGTAGACACGATATCAATGACCAGCAGCTGAAGGTGGTAGAATACTAACAGTACCTTCTCACTTGATGCTCTGTGAACCAGACTCTGGTTAGGGAGGGGGTGAGGTCAAGTATCCTTGTTTTGCCCAGGTAATAAAGGTACGTCAAACAATTCACCTTTTACATGTGTATATGTGGTGCACCACGGCAGATCGGGTATTATGTCGGCATTCTTCTTTTTGAGATAGGAGAGGTTTTCCTCCAAAATATATTAATTGTGCAACGGAATGTGACAAAATCCATTAAAAAATACCGAAACTTGGAAAAGGAATATTTTTGTGATTTTTATATCTAAGATTGCAATCTTCACTTTCTTTTTACACTAATATGTTGAGTTGGCCAAGGACTGACATAATACCTGATCTGCCATGGTGCATGAGATATTGGTATATTTCTACATGCTGAATGTATAATGTAGTACTGTCGTTGGGGCATGGGACTACAGCATTGCAGTGGGGAATCCTGCATATAGAAAAAAATAGGGGATGGGGAATTCCTCCTTATTTCTTTAAGGTACACATAATTATTAGGATTCATTATTTATACACACTTCTGTTGTTGTTTTCATTATTAACACCAACCTCGGCTTAGAATAGCAGCTAGTGACACAACAATGTGGTTAAACTGTATTGCACAGTTGTATGTTAAGAGGATAGCCTAATGGGTAGAGTATTGCACACACTGATAAGACACAGATAGGTCTATTGTACATAGCTATTGCACATGTAGTAGAGAGCACGTTGTTTGGATAGATGCGGTAATCTTATACCCGGGACAGACATGAGTGGAAAATCAGTTTATTGATCAGAGTGTAAAGTTAGAGTCGGATAAATCGCTAAGAATTACAGTATCCTAAAGATTCAGATTTCTAAAACGTTGAAGCCGATGAAACCGTTGGACTTGATCTCCAATGTGATTTTCTAAATAGCATAAAGTTGGCATTTTCTATAAATGTGACCGTCCACCACGGATGGGCCGTAAATTCAAAGTGCTAATTTCCGTTACAGTCAAAGATCACATATCTGTTGCACATTGATATGTACGTATATGGCAAGCCCAATGTGCAATAATTAGGTAAATCCTGTTTATCTCTGATAAACCCTGGATTTATCGATAGATAAACTAGGTTTATCGATAAACGGTGTTTATCGATAAACAGTGTTTTTCAGATAAACACTGTTTAACTGGTGAAAAACAATGTTTTACAGATAAACTCTTATCGATGCTTATCTATATTAACCATGTTGTTTATCGATAAACTCGGTTTATCGATAAACTAGGTTTGTCAACAGATAAACTTGGTTTATCTGAATTAACGATGTTTATCAGCAAGCCCAATGTTCAATAATTGACTCAGTATATCAAAAAAACCTGTTTATAAAAGATGTTTATCACCAGATGAATCCAGTTTTTCGGAAAACCGGTTTATCGATAAACTGGGTTTATCAATGGATAAACCTAGTTTATCCAGTGAAATACCCTGTTTTTGGTAAACATTTGTTTTTTTGATAAACTGAGTTTGGGCACACCATATATACATACATACTCTAGCCTAGATCAAAACATGTGACTTTACCTTTACAACACTTTCTTGGTAGACTGTTGGTTATACAAGAACATTAATTACCCTTGTCTGTCCTTGGGTGAAAATTACAAATACAGGAGGATTGACTGTGTTCAAGATGTGCTTATGTGTTAGTCAGATGGGTCTGGTACATAAAGCTAGGCTTAGTAGTTGGGCACTTTAGTATGTTAGGATAACAGGGATGGGATAAGCTAGGCTTACCAGTAGAGCACTATATTGTGTTAGGATAGCGGGATGGGTCTAGTAGGGTGTAGACTAAGAGATCTAGTGTGTTGTTATGTTTCTATCGGTTACCCGTCACTTTGCTATGCAGCTCTATATTTCATTTGAGTAATAGCAAGAAGAGTAATTATAATAAATTGTTGATAATGTCACACAATCGTTTTGTTCTTTTTCTTCTTTGTCACCTAGGACACAATTATAAATTATCCTTAGCTCAGTTCAAAGGACGTTTGACCTGTGGTCGCCAGGTTATGAGTTTGAATACAGAGTGATGGTTATATTATTATTAGCAGGGCTACCTTTTTTTTAACTGCATCCTTTTTGATGGATTGCTACAAATGGTCCCCCAATCACTCTGGAGTCAATGGGGGTGAGTGGGAGAATGGGGGGAGGGGCAGCCTAACTGGGAAGCTAACCAAACTCCATATACACAGGAATGTGCTATCTACCTTCCCATGCACAAGATGGTGGGTACATGTGGTCAGGGGGCTAATACCAAGGTGGACAAATTGAGCTTGATCAGCTGGAAAGCCAATCGAATGAAAGCTAATGTCCTTCCGCCGTGCAATCAGCCCCACCGACCATGCAACACCCACCCACCAACATGACAGAGAGAGAAAGGAAAACCCCCAAAAAAAGGCGGTGAGGGACAAGGGTTAAAATATTAGACATATTCCTACATAAAATGAGTGACCACTGCCAGACAATTTGATTGGTGGGGAATGCCCACCAGGCAGATAAAAGTGGTTCCCCCAAATTGAGCTAGATTAGCTGGAGAGCCGTAACCCGATGAAACCTTTAGTAGCCTACTATGGATGGCCACTGCCAATATTTTGAGTGGTTGGGAGTATCTGCCAGACAGACAAAAGTGATCCCCCAAAATTGTGCTAGATCAGCTGGAAAACCAACTGGATGAAACTTGCTTGGAAATGTTTAGTATAGTCGATTGCGTCATGACTGGCCAATGCCAGACATAAGTTGTGTGGAGTTCTCGCCAGTTATAACTGTTAATTGGATCAAATGTTCTTACATCAACTGGAAAGCTACCCTGGTGAAAAACGGGTGGGTATTTACTTCATCTAGCAGACCTGCCATCACCTTGAAAGGAAGTATCCCAATTAAGAGTTACAATTGAGATTAGGGTTAGGAATTAGATCAGTGTGTTTACTTGTTGAGGTACACTATATCTGCTACATGAAGTACATCTCGAAAAACGGTAATCATCGATCCTGGAATCCAGAGTGATGATGATTTTATTCTAGTGGCTCTAACTGGTATATCAAAGTCTTTGGGTGGCTCATATAACCACTGCGTTGAAAGGGCCAGGAAACTTATTCATTCGTTCATTTGGTATATAAATGGTCACAGTTGCCAGAAAATTTAATCGAATACTAAACCTTGGGTCATACCGAAGACTTTAAAAATGGTACATGTTGCCTTCTCGCTTGATGTTCAGCGTATGGGATTGGAGCATG
>JAODAI010047454.1:0-12245 GCA_027575025.1 Scotoplanes globosa | reverse complement strand
TTACAAGCCATTTAACAGGCCTTGTATGTACTTTAGTTGTAAGGACCATACGTCACAATAGTCTTGATAAAGACGTTTGTAAAACAATTGGCTTCCTAAATTTTAAAATTTCAAACATCAATATACTGATAACGGAATGTCCGATTTAACTCTAGTTTGAAGCAATTTGTAGATCATTTTCTGCTCTATAATATTAACTAACATTATAGACAAACTTTAGGAACCCTTTAAGCATTTTTTCTCTCTCCCTCTCAAGCTATAAACTATGTTGCCAACTTGCCTATTGATATTCAGTGATTGAATAGAGATTGGCGTTGATATATATTAATAGGCCCCCTTGTGTAATAACAGGACAAACATATACAGACATGCACATATTTGACTGTTTACACATACATATAATGATGACCGCAGGTATACCAGCGTCATGTTGACGTGGTATATAGTACAGATAACAAGATAGCAGCAACACTGGGATTTGAACACGCGATCTCACGATCACTTTGCCCTAACCACTGGGTTAAGTACCGATATTCCTATTTATTGCACTTAAATAAATGGGCCAGGTCGTGAATTTTCGGTGCCATATCTAGATTTACTGATTCTGACCTATGATCAAATTAATTTGTAGTAAAGACATGCAAAATATAAAAGTATGGAACGGGTAAGTCCATCCGGCAAGGATTCGATCCAAAATATCACGTTTTACCCATTCATAAAATGGCTGTTTTGTCTACCCTTATATTTTTTAAATCTTCATCAAGATTGTTTTTTTTATTAAATACATATCCTACATGTATCAATTGAATCATACTATTAAATCCAGATTATCACAATAAATTAGTAACATATACCTACACGTTTACACTTTAATTATAGGTATACGTATTACATCTCGTAATACCATTTATGTGGAATAGAGTGCTATGAGAATGACACGTTTGCAGATGCCGGACAACTGGACATACTGATGTGCATAATAACAACCAGTATTGCAAATTAGGAATTTTCACTTAACGGTGTCAAATTATCTCAATTTACTGATGGGATTAATGTTGCGTATTTGTGCAGACACTGTATAGTTTTATACTGTTAGACTATGCCGCGATCACTGACATTGGGCTTAGTTTTTTAGTTTAATAGTCTACACAAAATTTAGCACACATGTACTTTGAAGTATGCTGATTCCAAACATTAATGTTGCCGGGGTTGAAATCTATATGTTATAACCACACATTATAACCACAGATTGTTTTCGCAATATAACCATATAATATTTTCAAAGTGTAAATAGAGTTCGCTCTCCATATATCAATTATTTGGTAAAAAATACATTAAATTGAGAAGCATCGGTGCATGTAAAATACGTAGGGAAATAATTATGAAAAATATCTTCATGTGTTGCACCCCAACTATGCATGTCATGCTGGAATAATTGGGGTATCTGTTAGAGGTAGTAGCGCCCTCTATTTTGTCAAATTTGACTAATTTGATGTTTTCTTTAAAAGTAAAGTGAATTGTGTTGATTTTTGAATTACAATATAACCACAGATTGTTTTCGCAATAAAACCACAAAATATATTTAAAAAAAATAGAGGGCGTCATCCATATATCAATTATTCTGTAAAAATACAATAAATTGAGAAGCGTTGGTGCATGTAAAATACATAAGAAATAACTATGTAAAGTGTTGTTCATGTATTGGACTAAATTTAGCTCCATCTACATGCATACTAAAGCTGATGTAGTTGGGGTGTGCGTGTAACGTAGTACCCTATTGTAGTAGGTAACCGCGTTCACTTGGGCCATTATTAACCTATTTGGGACTATATGGGTAACGTTGTTGTTTATGTGTTAAACAAATTTAACGAACATGAAAGAGCCTCTTGAAGAAGGATTTCTATTGGCTCATTAGTGAAGTTGCCTGCAGAATTATCGCCTAGCAGACGATATTTTAAAAACGTTTGAAACATAAATTGCTATTAAATTTCAATTGTTTGAAGAAAAAAGGGAACGAATTTCACCTGGCAATATCGTGTTTTGTGTTTTCTATATTTTTGTTGTAGTTTTTAAGATTATGTCAATATAGATAGCGGTTATATTTTACGGAATTTAATAATAATCATGATCACCCCACGGTATATGTGTGTGTTGATATTAATTTGATGTATCGTACTACACCATGTATTCGCGATCCTGTTATGTGTAGTAGCAGCCAAAGAGTTAATTTTATGCAACCTATGGTATACTTAATGGTTCACCATAATTTTCTAGCTCTGTAGTGATTTTCGATCAATTTAGAGTCACAGTCCTTTCAATTGATCATTTATAATGTAATTCAGACTATTATATACACATATTTAAAGCCAGAAAATGAGTCAATCACATGTTGAGATTTAATTTTAAATTTGGATGGCATTTGCACCCACATTTTTGGCATCTATGAATATATACAAATATTCAGCTATTGAACTCCCATGTTTGATAATAAGCTCATTGATGAATATTCAGTACCATTACCAAAATGTACTGATCTAGCTATATCTTTACATGTACGTGTCTTCATTATACACAGGGCACACATATAGTTGCGATTACGGCGTACGTGTCAACGAAGTTACCGAACGAGAGTACATACCAAAGTTGTATACCTATATACTAGCCTAATGTTTTCTAATATCGTATTAATATTTTTGCTGTTTAGAAATTATTAGTTTATTTTTTGCGAAACTGATAAGCATATGTAAGCCAACGTTACGCCCTAGGACTAGGCTGAGATATGAATAGGTCTGTGAATGACATTACTATTACACTACATCATACAGGTACCTAAATACTAAAATAAGCTTAGTCTTGTCTTTATTAGGTCTTACTATTGGACTTAGACATAACGTTATACTATGTCAATTTGAAGCTTCGACATTCCCCCGAAACGTGTTAGAATGATCTGGGACTGCATTTTAAGTTATAAACTTATAGTAGTATATCCTAGCCTATAGGTCTAAATATTTTATTCTAAAAAATATCAGTAGGCTGTAGGCCTATTCTATAATCACAGGCTCCAATGCATAGCTAAGGCGCTATATACATACTTTATTCTTTAGACGGATGAACTGTATATGTATTCACCAATTGTAAGTATTTTTAACAATTGTTTTAAGTGGTTTAGAATATTAATACTGGCCTGGAACACACTTTATATTTGTTTACGATGATAAACGACTACCGAAGTGGAGCATACATGAATACTTTTAGATTACACCTTCACGTCGAGTGGCAGTGCAATTTTAAAATTTGAAGTCAAATTTGAGATTTTTTTCTTTGAATTGAAAGCTGTTCGCATGGGAAGACCATGATTGCTCTCAGATAAAATAGATCCTACATACGCCCAACCTGGAATTATAACTCCGGATCTCCCAATTACTAAGCTTCGTCGCTTCCAAAACCACTAACCTTAACCACTTGACCACGGTACTGATTACTATTTCTGATGTTTTCAAATGTATTTATGATGTTCTCATGTCATGTTTGAGGAAAATTGTGTATAAAAACAAGGGTAATATTACAAGGGTAATACACAATCATACATGTTTATTTATTTGCAGTAACTATAGCATATATGACATTTGTTTCTTAATATATATTAATGCGTGGATGCGGTGTAAGGCTGGTCTATATTCCATTATAGTTTATAATTTTGAGAACGATTAAACTCAATTATCATTTTTACTATTCTAGCTACTATGTTTGGTGGATACCATGGAAGCTATGTATTCTCTGTTTCCGTATAATATTGAACTGGACTCAGAACTTGAGCATAGCGTTCTGCATACACTACGGTATCATATGTAATAATGGATGGTCATCTTGGGTAATTGACCAGATATGTTGAGGTAGGTATGAGTGATCTTCAGCCGGGACCACAATTTATACGTCCCCATCCGATGGACGAAAGTGCACATCCATCTTTGACCATTTTCTCAAAGACTGACGGAGAGGTGCTGAATTGTAGATCACAGTTGAAGTAACAATCATAAATGAATTCACATTTTTTGCGAAAAAACACCGAAATGAACCTAGTGGGATTCGAACCTGGTATCCTCTGTTGCAAGTAGAACACTGTACTGTTGAGGCAGCCCACCTCTACCCATTTTGGTGGATGCCATGGATGTTAGTAGTATTGATGGTACAGTATGATATTCAAATGTATTTTGGTGGATCGCTATTGATGCTATGTCAGATTTACATGTAGTTCACAGTAGACGTGATTACAAAAGTAAAAAATGTTTTAATTGCAGATCAACATACTTGAAACACTGGCAGAAACAACTGATCATGGGGCGACCCCGAAATTACCCAAATTCATAGAGCGAAACAACCCAAATTCATGGTGCTGTGAGTCGGAGATACGTGGGAGAGAAACGACCAAATTCATGTGGAGATGTGGACGGTACACCGGGAAGAGACGACCGGTACTTGGCTGTTGGGGCGAACTGGAGTCTGAAAAGAGAAATTGTGCAAATGAAGGGGCGATCTGGTAAGGGCCCTTTGGCCGAACTGGTCTTGAGGAAATACGACCAGTACCCATTACTTGTACATGTGTGGGTGAATGGGTATGAACATCGTTCAACTTAATGTTAGCCTATGCCCTAGCTTATAATAGGCTGAAATTAGGCTATGCCAACCTAGGCGTAACGTTAACGTTAGAAAATAAAACTTTTGTTTTTAATTATTGTTTTTAATTTTAGGAAGACTAATAATAATAGGCATATACTTAATACCCTCAACGTACTTTCTCTACGTACTTTCCTATTCCTTTCTGTTACTGGCAACTGCACAATACCAATGTTGATGCCAGCATTTTTAACAAATATTTACAAATATAATGTATCGTCGTCGGGTATGGTAACCTTGTTGTTTATGTTTTAAACAAATTTAAGGAAATGAAAGAGCCTCTTGAAGAAGGATTTATATTGGCTGATTAATGAAGTTGCCTGCAGAATTATCGCCTAGCAGAAGATATTTCAGTTACCTTGAAATATAAAATTGCCATTAAATTTCAATTATTTGAGGAACTTAAGGGCAAGAAATTCGCTTAGCAACATCGTGTTTTGTATTTTCTATATTTGTGTTGTATTTTTAGAATTATGTCAACATAATAGCTGTTATATTCTCCGGAATTTAATAATATTCATGATCATCCCACGGTCTAAGAGTCAGGCATCTAGCCCATTAATGCGCTTTAGTGCGTATTATGATGTATACCATATTTGGATGTATGTAGGTAAGACCAGAGCCATTTATATGCAGAGTTGCGAATTAGAGAGACCGAAATTTTCGTCATTGGCGCCATTATGGTGCCAAGGAGGTCCATATGTCGGGAGTCTATATGTGCATGCCGTATATCCTATAGTGTGACAGAGTATAGTGATTTTGGGGTAGGCTTCTAGCGTTTATATGCAATATGGAAAAGAATGATCCATCATTCTTATCAAAAGTGTCAAAAAATATTTAAATTTGTATAATTACAGTTATTTTGTATACTTTGAGAAATAAAACTGTCATGTGTATCATTATCATCATTTAGCATGACGAAAGAAAATATAAAAAATATTACCTTATAGAGCTGTTGGTAAAACACCCAACGGAGCTATTCCAATGAAATAATATGGCAAAAGTAAAAATCCTATATACTCACTGTTAATATTTTCAATGTTAATATAGACATAGTCTAGATTGATGTAGTTTACAATTGCCTGAGTATACCCTGGCTTGTGATCCTCTATTTTCTTTGACTGTCGTCAGCTCCGTTTACGATACCGTACACTGTCCTGTCGATGCGATGGTCCACGCCGCAGATACCGTTGGATGGTCGTTGGTCTGCTTTCGGAGTGCCAAGTTGGTTGCTGTCAGAATGACGATCCCCGACAGAGGCCTTTAACTCTTTGCGGGACTTGATGGTATGCTCTCTTAAAGAGTAGTGTGTGAACTTGACAATAATGGTACGGATACCATTTTTGCCAGTCTTTCCAATATGGTAGCTACGGTCGATGTCATCCTTGGCTAGGTCGACGTCAAGCTTATCGGTTGAAAGTTTCATGATTATGTCGTTCGTCTTTTCGTTAGGGGTTTCTGTAATTCCTGTAACTCTTAAACAATTCCTACGGGAATATTGTTGGAGGTGATTTAATTTCGAATGAACTGTGTCTAGAGTGGAGCTCATCCTTTTTTGATAACTTGTAAGTTTCTTAGCACTTTCATCTAACTCAGACGCTAATGTGTGAATACGGCTCTCGTGTAATTCAATGATATTCAGTCATTTATCAAAGTTGCTTTGATAGCTTTAGTAACGACTGAGCTAATTAAATCAGCGAGATCTTGGTTGGACAGCAAAGCCTTAATAATTGTGGCAGTCAGTTCCTGTTGTTATTGACTTTTCGGGAGTGCTAATTTTAGTCGTCTATTGTAATTGTTTGAAAATATGCACAGGTCGTCCGAATCTAGCTGGTTTTATATGTTGTTGATGTGTTGACAGTCTAGCTGTAGTATTATTACGCTTGTAGCAAATCGTTCAATGCATTGTAAGAATACGGTAGTGTAGGTTATACATAGATCAATGGAGATACTCGTTAGCCGTTGAATACTATATCATGCCCTTACATTCTCAATTCGTAATATTGTGATGTTTTCGAAGGCTTCCGATAATCCTTCTCCCAAACATAATTGAATGGTAAATAGTTATTTGCTTGAGCAAATTATAAGGAATAGCAAATGCAACTAGTAAGGTTAAACAACTTAGCCCATTGATTTCAGTAAACGAAGTTCAGTAAACGAAGTTCATGCCCTGAAGTGGAAGACCTACATATGTAGGCGAAGGCTACATTATAACGTTAAGCAATACACTATCGTTCGGTTAGATTAACCCAACGTTACAATTGATATTTTGATAAAGGCGTAGGCCTAGTATTGATATCAAACCAAATCTGAAAAATATTGATTTAATTTTAAGATTTGGTCAACTGGCGAGTTGTTTTTAAAAGTGATGTCAAATCCAGACAGACCTACTTGGATGCCTTACATGATACATGTATAATGCCTATACAATTAATATATTTTCTCCTTATATATCACCCTAATGGTACTTTATTTATTTTTTATGTAATGCACCCTTCTGGCAATTACGCAACGTAAGAGCCATTGACTCTAGACTATATATTCCTTCGATGTTATTGGATGATTTATATGGGACATAAATCGGAATTATGCGGGACATAAATCGGAATTAATACACGTATATAATCGATTATATACGCATATATATTCGAATTAATACATGTATATATTCCTTCGATCTTACTGGTTAATTTATGCGGGACATACATCGGAATTATGCAGAACATAAATCGGAATTATGTGGAACATAAACCGGAAATAATACACGTATATAATCGATTATACACGTATATATGCCGAATTAGTACACGTACATATTCCGAATTAATACACGTATATAATATGGCTTGTCTTCCATCAGTACGGCCTCTCATAGACGTAGGCCCCTACGTAGATACACATATTTACGTCGTATATTATAGTTTTTCAGCACATATACTACGTAGGTTACATACGTACGTTCGTACTGCAATTCATCAATAATCATGCGCATTAAATAATAATGTAATTGATGGTTTTATTTCCAGCTGTCATATATGGAGGTTCTTAGTAGGTCATATCTTTTCTATCAATATTGGTGTATATATATGTCTTTAATCTGATTTGGGTCAAGTCTACGAGCGATAAATGCTAGAATAATGAATGGAAATAACAAATCGAATCTGTGGAATTGAGTCAAATCATTTGCAGTTCTGACTCGAGTCAAGTCATTTGGCTTAATTAATCAAAATTCTATAGAGTTGAGTTATTTGAACTCTGACTAAGTCCTTTGACTTGACTAAGTAAAGAGACAAGTTTCGAATGAAAATATAGATTAGGACCCGTGGTATAGTGAGAGGTAAGACAAGTTGTGATTCAATTTGAGTGCCCAAATTATGTGACTCGAGTCTGACTTGAGTCAATTATAGGCATGGTGTAAGCTATAATAATCAATGAAAATAAGAATTCCGACTATAGTCAAGGGTGGTACATGTCAAGTTTTGGAGTTTTGCTACCTAAATGTTTTAACTTAGAGTAAAAAGACCCTTGTCTGTGGAATTGAGTCCAGCACATTTGGAATTCCGACTAGATTCGAGTCATTGGGTTTGATTACACCAACATACTAGAGTCGAATCATTTGAACTCTGACCCGAGCCATTGGCTTGGCTAAAGCAATATACCAGAGTCAATTGAAACATGGGAGTCTAGCTAGAGGAAAATTACATAATCGAAGATGAAACTGGACAGACACCTTGGGTATCACTAATGGTGATAGTAATTAAGCCCAAAGATACTAATGGCATTCGCTTGTGTGTTGACAGAGAGCCGCGAGTGAGGCAATCATCAGAGAACAGCACCACAAACTCACCGTCGAAGAGCAGGTAGTGGAGGTAATTGTTCTAAGGTTTTCTCAAAACTAGACCTCCGGTTAGGACATCATCAGGTCGAGATCACCCCTGTAAGTCGATATATCACCACATTTGCTTGACATGTAGGACTGAAACGATACTAGATGCTCAACTTTAGCATAAGCTCAGCTGCTGAATTAATTCAGAACGTTATCAGACAATCACTTAAAGGTCTAGAGGGTGCTTTAAATGTTTCAGATGACATTCTCATATATGTCCCTTGTAAAGATACATACGTTACGAGAATACATGCACTGCTACAGTGCCTAGAAACGAATTGGCTTAACACGAAACCGCAATAAATGCGAATTTGAAGAATAAAATGACTGACGTATTTTGGTATGGTTTCCGGTGAACACGGCATGCCACCTGGTCCCAATAAGGGGGAAACAATCAACCCAGCCGTTCCTCCCCAATCCGCTGATGAAGTTAACGGCTTGCTATATGTGGCTCAACACAGTGCCCGATTTATTCCAAATTTGTCGACTATAACAGAGCCCCTCCGCAAACCCACAATGTATGATGCTCCTTTCATTTGGGGAGAAATGCAACAAAATGCGCTAAATCCGCTCAAAGATTCACTGTCCAGTGAAACCAAAGATCACCTACTTTGACAACAACAAGCGCAAATAGATGTTGTAGTGTTCGAAGTATTTTTTTTAAATTAGTTAGCATATTCATTAAGGACGTCCATTATTATGATTTAATTGAAGTTGGTATTGATGTTATTCATTCGGTAGAGCGGTGCAGAAGAGTGCGGATCGGTGAAGCAAAATGGGGAGCGACGAAGCAGTGTGCGGATAGTTGATTTTTTCCTATTTAGACAACTATTTGGTTAAAAGTGTTCGAATGATACCTGGATGATATCGCAATGAGTATTAATAACGAGGATACATAAATGTCGTTGGATAGAAAAGAGTGAAGGGCAGTATTCAATCGAAGGAAAGTGTTATATTTGTACATACACTCACTGTATACGTAATTGTTACTTATGGTCCCATATACAGTGGATGGAGGGATAGGGCAGTAGCGAGAGGCATCGACCAGTTGGAAAGACTATATGTATACAGACTTTAGGTAGGTTGGTGGATATGGCGATTGTAAGGTCACGGATACGAATGTAATAGAGGTGGAGAGCTTTGACCAACATTGCGGCAGTTGGTCAACTATATTCTTTCTCAAACACCTTATTAATAATAATAATAAATAATATTTATACGATACGATAGGGTCAAACCAAAATATCTACGAATTAACCACAATCCGATGAAGTAGTTAAATGAAGTAGTTAGACTGATTTCTTGTACAATCGTATATAGAGTCAGAATGTAAAATCATTACCATATACATTGAAGTTGTTTGCTTATTTAGAGTTCAAGCGGAAATTATTCATATTCAGCTAAGTAATTTACCACAAACATTTCAGGGAAATATATCCTAAACAGACTATCAATCAGTCATATTTGGCGTAAGTAACCCTATGGTATATAATGTAAGAGTATTATTACAGTAGTTGTGTAGTATATTCCGTCGAGTATGGTTCCTACTTCCTTGTTCAGCCTGGTTAAAACTAAATCTGCACAGAAAACATAACTTAAATAAATTAATATTTTTGAACATAAATAAAATAATATATAATTTAATATTACTGTAGACGTTTATACTGCGTGCAATAAACTAGATGACATATGGCAATTAAACACCTCCAAGTAAACTAAATTAGGATTCTTCAAGGCATGTGATGAAATCATTCTCCTCTATGGCAGTGGAATTTATACTTTGAAAAAGGACCCACAAGATCGACTGGATGGCACATACACATGGCTATTAATGAGAGTGCAGAATATTTCTTGGAGTGCAACAAATGCATACATGGACAATAATAATAAACTTTGATATATATTGAATTTCATTTTGGTGTTTTAATTATTTTTACTATACATGTGGGCAGAAACAAGGAAATACAATTTAGGGCGCTGTTCAAAATGGCAAGACAATTGCTGTTAAAGTGAATTGACACCATGCCAAATCAACAAATTGGCTGAACATCTTGGTTGGTAACCCTTCCAGCTCTGGCTAAACCAGGCGCGGATTCTAAAAAAATGTTGATGGTAAAAAATATCATTGAAAATATATTTTCCTCCAGGCGATGATATAATATGACATCAGTTTCATCCGGCAATGCTCAATGATGTGATATCAGTTCCGTTCAACATATTCTCATGGTTCAGCTATGCCGACGACATTTATATTATTTATAGGCATGCAGAAGCCTTAAAATCGTAACATGTTATAAAACCGAAGCTACACTTCTAAACCTAACACTTGTTTATAACCAAACTGAATATAAAAGCGAGTTACAGGCCTTGTATTACGCATTTATATGTGTATGTGTTATAGCATGTTATAATAAATATATTCGATATGTTAAATATATTTGGTGCCTGTTTCACATGATGTGACAGGCGATGGTAATGGCTCCCCGTTTGGGGACTACGACTGCAGTAATATTCCTTATCCAGACCGCATCTCAACAGCTAACATGGTGATATTGATACCTACTGTATATATATACTAATTAATATTAACTAATATTAATTGTCTGTATTTGGTGTTCATATTTATGAGTAGATTCATTGAGGCCACCGATGTATCTTTGTTGAGAAGTGGTACGTTTACCTCACTGTTAGTAATGAGCCTCTGAGCCCTATGTATCGTACAGCGACGGGGCCAATATTTATCCGACGGGGGTCATACTCAATTCAATTTTCCCCATAAATGGCCTACATTATATTAAAATTATACCAACATTTTCCCACCGTATATGTGCACGGTTGGAAAATGTTTGCATTAATACAAGGCAAATATAAAAATTAAGCATTATTTCAGACCCCGTCGGAAAAATATCCCACTATTTATATCATAGCTTATTTTAAAATTCCCAGAAGCATTCAACATTTCTTCAAAAACGGAGTGGTGGGGTACTCCTCCGCCACCCGATGGCAATACTACGTACATATTTTTTATTTTGTTGTGTTAAACTGTATTACCCAGTGGTACCCCATGGATACAGGCAATTATATTGTCTGCCTTTCACATGTATATGTAGCCTTATTTTTAATTTATTGATTAATTACGTTTCCTGGCCCTTTTCAACACGGAGGTGGTTATACTCTATGATCCACCTACAACATTTTATACATATATTTAACTCAATATTATTCTACACGTTGTGCTGATTACATGATCGTAATAATGGAATCAACTTTCACCACAGATCCTCCTCAAATTAATATCACTCCTAGCTTCATTTTCACTATCTTCATCGGTTCCATGCTCACTGTTATTATCATACAAATTAAACTTGCAGACATTAATGCATCCTAGCTGATAAAAAATATAATTTATTGTGTTTCTGGTAAATATAGGGTCTGCATGGCACAAACTTTTGATTTCGATCTCCTTCCACATTAATGTGACAACAATAATACAGCCACATATCGTATTATATGTACAATAAATATAATAATAATAATAATATTTATGTAGTGCCTTTCATGCTTAAAGGGTTCATACAGTTTTTTCAATGTTAATAAAAATATCTACCAAATGCTTGAAACTAGAGTCAAATCGGACATTCCGTTCTCAATATATTGATGTTTGAATTTTTCAAATTTAGGACGC
>JAODAI010047122.1:0-12248 GCA_027575025.1 Scotoplanes globosa | reverse complement strand
CGTTCTTCGAGTTACGTGACGTCCAATGCAATATATGGTAATTATAACTTTCATTGAAGTGGTGATATTCCCAAAAGCAAGGAACCATTGAGTCATTCGACTCTTGTTACTATAGGCGCGGGCAGCATCATGCTTAGTGCACCGTTTGTTTACAAATCTACTCTAGGCGATTTCAAGCAGTCTAAACCATTCTGAAGATTCTGAAGTTACGAATATCATTAGCATATTATGGGTAGACAGGGAATTTGGTGACCAACGACTATTAATTTCTATAATTTTAGTACTAGGTAGTAGGCTGCCTACTTGTTGAGTCCGTGTGATAAGATTCGTTCGGCCAGCGGGATTGGAGTCTCGGCTTCAATACAATCTTTCAAACCTGCACATATGGCCCAGGATAAGTAGTTACTTAAGTTCAACGTTGCCAAGTATCACACTATGTCAATCACTACCGAAAAGCCCGATTACATTTGATTACAATTTCTGAATAACAAGATTATCTCTAGGGTGCCCAGTTTCCCCTATATTGGTATACACATAACCCAATACCTTAGTTGGAAATCGCACATCTGCTTCATCACTGTCAATGCTACCAGAACCCTGGGCCTCCTTCAGATACATCTTCATACCAGTACCCCAGCCCCACGTTAAGGAGATAGCATTTACAATCACTGTTCGGCCATCAGTTGAGTACTGTTCAATTTCACCAGAATATCATAGACCAGCTCGAAAAGATTCAACGCAAAGGAAACAAATCCATGTATAATGACTACGGCACGCACCTCTTCTATCTCATCCATGCTCAACACCGTCTGACCCGTTAGCTCAATTGATGGAGTGTTGGACCTGTGGTCGCAATGTCAGGAGTGAGTCTCTGTAGAATACTGTTGATAGTATCAATGCCACTGGAATATAATCATCATCACTCCAGATTCGAACTCGTGACCTTACAATCATAAGTCCAACGCTCTATCAACTGAGCTAACCGGTCAATTGATGGAGTGTTGGACCTGTGGTCGCAATGTCAGGAGTGAGTCTCTGTAGAATACTGAACTGGACTCATAGCTTGAGCATGGCGTTCGGGAAGCTGGTGTGTGCGTTGGAGAGTCGGGTGGCATGGTGCTAGTTCGTCTTGTCAATATAATTCTTGAAGTGCTGAAGCTTTCCAGCGGCAACTCCAGTCTCGTAGAGTTCGTTCCAGTCTTTTACTGTTCTTGGGGGGAAATAGTTCCGGAATTGCTCTGTGTTGCATCGATAGAGTTCTAATTGTTTTGAGTGTTTGTGGCTTGGTGGGGATAACTTTTGTAAGCATCTCAAAACTAATGGGACAACCGAAATTTCAAGTGTAATAATGAAAGCACTGATGTGTCAAAGCCACGATGTGTCAAAATATTGTTCACATAATGTGTATATTTTACATTTGTATCATAAATTATAAGCTTATACAAAGGAGCGCTGCTGGGGTTGTCCGTTGGTCAATGGTGTGTCAGTTAGTTTGTGTAATCTACCTCACACTTTGTCAGGGATACATATAATATAATAATAATAATAAATCAATAATATCAATAATAATTATAATAATATATACAATTTGTATAGCTCTTAATACACAACTTTAGCTTCAAATCGCTTAATATTACCCTAGTCACTGGTATCACTGGTAACACGAACCAACGAGGTATCACAATGATGGTATAGAGATAGTTTGAATAAAAAACGCTTGATCACAGTTGTAACACAATAGTGGCAATCTATTTGTCATATAATGTATTACATGCCTATTAACGAGTAGTATATATTATTTATTATAGTTTATATATTAATATTCATATATTAACGTACATTGTGCGGTAAAAGTATATTAACATATAGTATCAATTAATGAATCATTTATATTATACTTGCCAGTAGCACATATACTATCAAATAATATAATTGTAATTATATAATTGTGTTATATTATTAGTTATGTATAATTGCATAGATGCTTGTAAAACATGGCTGCTACTAAAAATACAAAGTTAAGCAAAATACGATGAAGTTTCCCAAAAATATATTATGTTTACTTATGGACACATAATTCATTTGATTGACCAGGTCTCCTTTAACCCTTAATTTCTCCAATTATGAAAATAAATTAGAAGTATAGATTTTTTATCTTTCAACTCATGTGGGTGTTGGGAAGATATAATTATTCAATATGCAAATATCATAATTATAAATTCACATCACAATATCCATGTGTTACATAGCAATGATTGTAGTATACATCAAAACTGACTTGTTGGTCATATTCTCCTCATATTTCTCAACATTTCATAAATTTACATTTTTGAAATCGGATAATAAACGAAAGAGTTACATGGCCTAACATAACTATCTCGTTAGACCATGCAAAACGGTAGGCCTAACCTATCAATAAAATTAGGCATATCTTATAAATAACATTAGGACTACCATAGCCCCA
Organism: Scotoplanes globosa; assembly: GCA_027575025.1. NCBI lineage: Eukaryota > Metazoa > Echinodermata > Holothuroidea > Elasipodida > Elpidiidae > Scotoplanes > Scotoplanes globosa. The sequence continues at coordinate 9,784 of JAODAI010047122.1, read as the reverse complement.
AAGTTAGGCCTATAGCCTATGCTTAGTTAATATTGTTAGTAGTAGGACATAACCGTCCAACTGGCAACGTTGGTGGTACGTCCAATGATTGTTGGTCGACAGGTATACCTATACACCTACGTAATTACAATTTTACATATTGTTGTCTTCTCTATCCAAAGCACTGGAAATGCCTAACGAATAGTAAAAATATATTTTCTGTTCAATGTTGACAATGGACTTTGTTACTACATGCTCACATATATTTACCAATAGAGTGAAGATGGATGTATTATAACTCATTCGAAAGATAATTGAATTTACTTTAAAAAATATGGAGACCGCACAATAAATTTGTTTTCTGGTTTCGGAATTACAAGCAGTTCAAATTTGGCTTAAAAAAGAAATCACAATATTTGATCCGTTTTCATATCTCTGTTTTTTACCATTATGGCCCTAAAAGATATTTCATAAGAAAAATAGCATTTTCTTTTTCTTTACATTGATACCACATGGGACTCGAACAACGTCTTAAATAAATAATGTAGCATACTTAAAGTCAGCATGCACCCAGTGCATGACTGAGAATTTAAGGGTTAAGCGCCGGGATTACATGAGCCACAATGTTACAAAATACCTTTAAAACAGGAAAGTGCATGGTAGCACAATGCATTATACACATGGCATATCCGTTAAATTAACGGGGACCGTTATCATAGGAAATCAGATTATCACATGAAATAAATAATAATATGATCGCATGTTATAACGGTCCCTGCTAATTTAACGGATAGTTCATCAGTACTGTGCTGCCATGACTTTTACCGTAAAAACTACGGTTATTTTTACAGTGAACCCACATCTTTTAATACATACACATCCCCCAGGTAGACCCAATATAATATATAGTCACCTTTACTTTATATACCACATCCTCAACTTAATAACTTAATACATTGAAAGAGACACGCATAACATTAATATAGAATGGCGCCGTGGCCCATCACAATAGACAATTATCAATAGTTGGCGGCTAATAGACGCGGCTGAACATTCAGGTTCGCGTCGTTGTGTCATCGTGACTGATGTGTATCAGAGACAGACAGAGATAGAGAGAGATATAAAGAAAGATGGGGGGGGGGTGGAGATATAACCTCCATTTGATATCACACAAAGTCGTATTGTGTGCTACTGATTTATATATTTTTCAAAAGAGCATTTTGAACCGAACGGAATTTAGGTGATCCCCATTTGCAGAATAACGACACAGTGAAATTATGTCCCAGGTCATAGATATAATTAATTACCATTAGGTGCTTCCCATGTACCGTAGTAGCCACTCTAAGGTATACACATTACTGGTATATATGATTAAATAAAACCCAATGTAAAACGAATCAATATAACACTTCCACTTCAAACACTGGGTGACATATGTGGGCTTTACTCGTCATCTCAGTCGATAATCTATTCATTTTCATCCGCTGTCCATTTCTGCAAAGAGGTAAAATACAAAATATAGAAGAAATTACGTGTCTGTATTGGATCAACTCGGAGCGTGAAACGGTGTGGATAGTAACAAGAGCAGCAATGGTGATGTGGTGTTGTAGCTCAATTTTGAAACTCATTCAACATATTTTGTGGCAAAATTGCCATTCCCTGCACAGAAGCAGTCAGCAAAATAACCATATTATTAGACATAAATTTACATGATAGCAAAATTGACTGAAAAAACGATTTGAGGTACCAAAGGTTTCTATTGGAGGCCATTTTTAAATATGAAGGTCAAGATGGCCATTTGGAATTATGAAAGAGGTTTAATTGAATTTCTTATGTTCCAAAACATATAATTATATAATCATTGAAATTGGACAATCTTAACCAAGTTAGTAAATTATCAGGGGGAAACCTGCCCCGGGGACATATTGGTGTCACCGTCTCTCCCGATATTCAACATACGAGATTGGAGCATGATCAACAATCTACTCAGTAATTCAGTACTTAGGACGGAACTACTGAACCGATACAATTATCATTCCATGCACGTACAGTATCAGTAACGTAACATAATATCGTTCAGATTCGTGTTCAGTGCACCACCCCCCACCCCCACCCCTCGGCATCATCGTTCAGTATTTGTGTTGTCCTCAAGCTTGATGTTATTCAGTCCCAAAGTTGATGGGAAATCCGCTACATGGACCACTTTGGACACATTTTATGACCTACTGTATATATATTGTCATTCAAATTCGTGTCGCAGGAAATCACGCCATATTCATCTTTCTCTGTTACTTGAGTGTGTCACCATCTCGCTTAATGGTCAGCATACGAGATTGGAATATGATCAGCAGTCGAGTTAACTTATCCTATATAGTTACATAGGACGGCACTTGTTGTTCTGGCAACTTGTTGCCAGTACTTTCTACTGTAAAAAGTGTCTACAGTGTGTATGTCAGTAGCTGTAATTTTCATGAATGTACTGTGAATTTCAGACGATTTTTTACAGTGCACGACCACATTGTTGATTGGCGTATGATGATTAAGTTGTTGGACTGTAATCTATGAATGGCTTCTCGTTGGGAAAATGGTAAATTATTAGGATGTGCCGACTTTGGCGGTGTCTTCGATGAACCGATCGAGGTGCGCTTGGGCGGAATTGATGTAAAAACATCTATGTATGCCTTTCCACCGGACTTGGGTGTCCATTCAGGCGTGTTAGGTGATATCACAGTGGAAATAAATGTATCGGCGGTGTTTGAATTGTTATAATTGCCTCGTTTACGAAGTCTGACCTGACGGGTGAACTTATGGAGATCATAAACTAAATTTACAGCGTCTGGTTTTCGGAAGGGACAGAACGATAAGCCTTTATTTAACACCGCCTTCTCGTCCGGGGAGATTCTACATGCACTACATTAGATCAAAACCCGGGGACGGATTACCGGTTCGAACTGGAACAGTTAATTTCTAAATTTTCTAGTGATGTAGGCTATGTAATCATGTTAAGGCTCGGATTCCTAAAAAATCCTCACCGGTGTTTTTTACACCATTAGTAAAGTCCACAAAGTGCTTAAACTCGTAGAACAAAATGCGCACAACCCTTTGAATGTTAATATTCTTAAACTTGACACCTCGGATTTAGTATCCTATGCTAAAAACTTTTGAAATTTTTCCACCGGGTAGACCCATTATTTCTAGCATGGGACTAGTACAGAACACGTGTCAGGTAGACAGTGTCCTCAAACCCCTTGTTTCCACTATAGACATCTTTGTACAGGACACCACCCACTTTCTGCGCAAATTACAGGACATACTATTATTTCCTGATGATGATTTTCTAGTCACCATGGATGTTAGAGCTCTATACTCCAATATACCATACGCTGAAGGAATTTCAGCGTGTAAGAATTTCCTTTTAACCAAGGGATTTTCAGATACCTTCACCAAAGACTTTTCGGATATTATCAATTTCATATTGAGGCATACTAACTGTGAATTCAATGGTTAGCATTACCTACAAACACACGGCACTGTCATCTGCAATTCTGCATGGGCAGTACAATGGCACCCGGTTATAGTTTTTATGGCTGCATTGGAAGAGAGGCTACTCTAAAGTAGCCTTCTTAAACCTACTCATTATTGTCGATATATTGATGATATTTTTTTCATTTGGCCCCATGGTGAGAATTCTCATTTTGTAATGATTTCCATCCTACCATCAAATTCACCTTTGAATACTCTAAAATTAAAATTCCTTTTCTGGACGTCTTAGTTTATTCTGTGGATAACATATTAACCACGTTATTCTGCAAATCTACGGATACCCATTGTTTTCTGGATTATCAAAGTTCCCACCCATTATACCTTAAGTAGTCTGTAATATTCGCATTAAACGTATCTGCTCATCTCCAGTATAATATGTTAAGCACATTGCCAACCTGACCGGCTACTTTTTGAGTAACGGGTATCCGTTAATTTGCATCAAACAAGCTATATTCAGATATTGAAGGCCTCTGTTAGAAGTCGCAACAATCAATTGACTTATACTGAGAATGTTGCTAATAACCGTATTCTTATGGTGTTCGATTTTTGTACGAATATTGATAAATTCCATAAGGTATTGAGGGATGACTTTAGTTTTTCAAGACATGATATGTATTTCCAAAATCTGTTTGCTCAACCCCCACCAATTGCCAGACGGTATCCTACCAATCTCAAATCTCTTTTGACTTCATCTAAATTATCTTCGGTTCCTTTTAATGGCAACACGATTTGTGGTAAATCTAGATGCTATTTTTTTTAAGATCCTTGTTACCGCTAGTGTACTTACACCCCAGGCGCTAATTGTCAAGTTCACCCCCTTCTCTCAACTATGATTCCTCAGATGTGATATATTTGTTATTGTGTGATAAATGTGACAGAGGAAACTATATTGGTCCAACCGGGGTCTCTTTTCGATTCAGATTTAATAATCATAAAAATCTATTCATGATAATTCACCGGTTCAATTACCCAATGTCCCAATATTTAGCCCACCCAGCCACAGCATTACTAATTTAAGATGTGTAGTTATTGGCTCTCAATATAATTACCTCAACAATAGACTAAAAGCTGAACACAAATGAATACTGAAACTTAAATCCCAAATTAATGATATTGGTCATAATATAATAATAATGATGATTTATATAGCACTTTTCCTGCATAGGACCAAAAGTCACCCCCCAAAGCGCTTAACAGCGATTTTTAAAATTTATATTTTATACATATATATATATATTTAAAATTAATATACACATGTACATAATCAATGTTCATGAAAAATAAAAATGTATTAATCATAATGAAGTGTGAAAAGATGAGTTTTAAGAGACTTCTTAAAACGGATCAATGTATCACATGATTTTACACTATTTGGCAATTGATTCCAAAGTGTAGCAGCGACAAATGCAAAACATTTACTGCCATAGCAATTGATATTATAAAGTGGCTACACTATTTGATCTTGATTAGCAGAGCGTAAGTTGCGAGGAGTTTTATAAGAATGAATGAGTTCACCAATGTAAAGCGGCTAGTTAAATCTAAGCCCACAAAAGGATTTTGAAAACAATCCAGGACTTAATAGAAAACCAGAGTAGATCATAAAGTAGCCTACTGGTGCAGCATGATTATTCTAGCAGATTTTTTAATGCTACGTGCATCTGTATTTTGATTTGTTTAAGCCTAAAAATATGTTGTTTGATAATCCAAACAAAAGAAAGTTACAAAAATCAAGCTTTGAAGAAACAAATGCAGGAATTAAAAATTTCGCACTATCTTGATCAAGAAATTTCCTGAATGATATAGGAAATATTTTTAATCTGCATATTAGCAGCGTCGCAACTCTTTGAAATATGATTATTCCAAGATAATGTATATCAAATAAATCACCGAGGTTACGTAATTTATCGGAAACCATTAAAAACCAGAAATGGAAATTCAGTAGTGCAAGTATTAAATTTGGAGCGAAATTAAATAAATTAGTTTTTTCCTATATGTTGAGTTTTAACTTGTGTTTGTTCATCCATTGACAAAGATCACGTATATACACACTCCATTTTATCAAAGGCAGATACTATATTGCATTCATTAAATGAGATGTATAATTGCGTATCATCAGCATATTGATAAAAATAGATACCATGCTTACGAATAGTATCCACCACACATTTAATACAAAGTGAGAACAATACAGTTCCCAAAAACAGAATATTGCGACACTCCATAAATAATATCATTAGACTTATAATTTGTGCCACCATAGTACAAACTTTGTGAACGATTAGCCAAAATAAGAGGCAAACCAGGCATGAGCACCACCCGAAAAAGAGTAATCATTATAAATATATGAAGAAGAGACAATAACAAAACATGATCAACTGTATCAAAGGCTGCAGATAAATCCAGTAAAGTACAAGTTTGCGATTATCAACTGAAGTAATAATATCATTATTAATACGAGTAAGGGCAGTTTCAATAATGTGGCCACGTTTATATGCAAATTGGAACGGCTCTAGAAGATTATTGTCCTCGAGATGAAGTTGAAACTGAGATTAAACTAACATCTTAAGTAGCCTTTGACAGAAATGGCAAATTATAAATTGGACGATAATTTGAAAGTGAATCAATATCACCCTATATGATCATTTTGTAATACGCAATAGACTGTATGGTCATAAATATATTGTGTGTTACATATCTCCGTTCGACTCCAGTTATACTATTTTTATTTATTTTATTTCAACATTTCATGTCAGGGTAACTTCTTTAGCCATTGGCTAATCTTCTAGAAGGTCATGTGACGCAGATGTGACGCGGAGTAAAACATCTACTTGTAGACATGGCCATCCCACGTGCACGTCCGACCGGGAATCGAGCCCCGGTCGCAGTGGCGCAAGAGCGTAGCGCCTATACCACTACGACAGCCTACTCCTAAATATCATAGCAAATGGTACAATGTATGTGGGACGTGGGACGTGGACGTGATCCATATACCGTATCCCCTACCCTAATACAAATCCGTTCACCGGGCGGGCCCTTTGTATATAGAGGTTTTACTTCCGTTTTAATTTTGTAAATATTTTTATGTATAGCCAATCGTCATCTCTTAACCCGCCAATCAGCAATTGTTATGCCGATGCCAAACCTTCGGTATTTTGATATTATAATACTGCTAAGTTCGAGGAAATGACGGAACCTGCAGAACCTTTATTGACAGATATACAATTATAATTTAATTTAATGCATGGAATGAGGCGGAATCTCCCCTTATTTCAATGGAAATAACAGCTTTTATATTTATCAATACAGTTAATTAAAAATTACGGGCGCAAAACGCTCAATAGCGCATATTCGTACACTGTTATAAATCCCTTTAAGTTGTACAATAAATTGCAATAGTATAGTTTATACTGTAAATATAAATTGCAGTAGGCCTACGTGTACGATGTCCAAATGAGTATTGTCTGTGATGATGCCATCTTATTATTGTTTGATTAGTTGCATGCATGATTATTGCATTGAATTCCAGTATTTCAATGTAACTTGATAATTGCATAAGTATAATTATTCCTATTGGTGTTAATCATAATACAGACAATCTGTATAATATAGTTGTGCGAATTAATATATATCACTGATATATAAGTATATAGTAATTTCCAATAGGCCTACAAATAAACCATACAAATATTTTTATCCGCGAAATAAAACAAGTTCAGAAAATTCATACACTTTCGGATGTCTCTTCATAAAAGATTAAATTAACTATACATAGCAACCCATGAAAGGAAGAGTTACTGCTATGTAATCAATAACATAATGGTAACTGAAGAACGGTAGGTCTATTGTCACACTAAGTTGAACAATATAACTTATCCAGAATATCTTATCAAACTTATTACGGTAATTGTTTTACAGTAAATTATATTTACAGTATACGAAAACAGTTACTGTACATTTTACGGGAAAATATCTGACAACTATTGTGCCAGTGATTTGCTGTAACATTTAGAGCATATTTCTTACAGTGTATATGTAACTTTACTCCCTCCTCCGTGCATCCCCACAGTCAGGCTTCAATATACCTCCCTTCCCCCACGGAAAATGAATAAGCCAATTACTGTAGACCCATGGCTAATAACAGCTGCTGATATATCCGTGGTTGCAATTTGCAAGTATAAATTATATCACTATAATAACTAATAATAATAATAATAACATCGACCTGGACGGCACTTTATTTTACTACGATAAGCGACCATCGAAGTTGAATAAGTCTATGACTTATAAATTACAACCTCACGTCGACTGGTGGTCCATTCTTTGTAATTTGATGTCAAATTTTAATTATTTTCTTTCGAATTGAAGGTCGTTCGTATGGGAAAACCGTGGTTAATTGCTCTCGGATAAAAACAAACACACTACTACTAGGCCCGATTCGGTATTGTAACCCATGTAGGCAGGATGTCCCAATTGCTGAGCTTCAGCTTCCAAAGCACTCGGCCAAACTGGAAAAAGACATTGGTCAAATTTGACCAACTCTTGGTCAACTATGCACCGAACCAAATTTGGTCAACGTTTGTGTGCAAATTCCCATTGAATATTTGACCATGGTTGTTATTTTTGGGGGAAATGTGACCATTGTGTATACAGGTACCTGTTAACTATGTACCAAACCAAATATGATCAAAATTGCAATTGGAAATTGCCCACAAAATTTGACCTAATTTGGTTCGGTGCATAGTAGACCAAGATTTGGTCAAATTTGGCCAATGTGTTTTACAGTGCACTGTCAGTACAATAATGCAACATGCACTAAGATACTGGTTATCAGAATACAACACACATTACAGTCTGGGTTCATATATAGATCACGATTATAAGAATATAATTAAAACGGTTTTAATATAATTATGATATATTGTTAGATTATACGCAGTTACGTTATAATACTAATAGGGGAATGCCTTGAGCGGGAAAGCTATATAATTTGATAATAATAAAATCATATAATGAGTTCAGAGCTATAGGTATTGATGAAGTAATACAGGTAATCTAAGACGATGAATCTGAATGACATGTAATGATATAGTTTATGTTATTCCCCGAATCGCATTAGTCTATGCAGCTATATACGTATATTCATGTACGTATGTATTATGTATAGGTTATAAATAGGCCAATGCACGCGTTTTGCTTTATATAATTTCATCATAGATTGATGTATTAATAGCCACACATTATTCACATTGTGTATTATCGAGGATAGACACCACATTACGTATATGATCTGTATATATGCAAATGATTGATCAAGTTATGCTTGCGACTAGAGATATTACTCCGAGCACTCCGGTTGTTCCTCCAAATCTTTGTCCGTTTGTTGGTGAGCAGTACTACATATGGGAACAAAGTGGAATCAAGTCTTTAGACTTGTCTGTGTTATCTTATGAATATATTGTATTTGTCAGTGTAAAATTGTTATTTTTTACACGTTTGGTTTAGTGATATGGTTGGTAAGCCCCGCCGACACACATATACGGCTTATATATTACTACCCTGTACCGCGATGATCACGAAGGGTCGGGCTTTAGTCCCTCTCGGTTCGACAACCCAGTCAAGAATGTGATATCATGGTGATACCACAGTAATATATTCTGAACATCACGGTGATGTCAATCTGTAACCACACACTGATGTCATAGTGACATCACATGACATATCATGGTATCTCTGTGAGCTAACCGTTGTATCATTCATTGAGATATCACAGTGTGGGTTACATATGAACTCACAAAGCCTCACAAATATATCATAATATGTCAGGTAATATCACAATGACATCACTGTGTGGTTACAGATTAACATCACAGTGACATGCATCACAGTGAGCTCACTTCTTGACTGGGAAGCGACTCCATATATTACGAGACAGGCGTGATCTCAGTGAGAGTTGTATCGCCAACTCGCCGACCCCAAGCCCGCGAATCCTGCTCCCAAGACCGCCATCCAACGTCTCGGTCTGACCATGGAACAATCAACTATAACATGGAACTCAGTGATATCATTCAGTCATTACATGATATCACAAGCACATCATTATGTGACGTCATACAGATTGACATCATGGTGACCTCACATATTTCATCGCGTGTTAGATCACCGTGTGCTCGGGTGGGGTCTTGTGATGTCTTCCTGCATGGTATCACACTCTCTACAGGGTATATAGTATATTATATACAGCATATAATATATACCGCGGTAT